>JAKLMY010000141.1:0-74413 GCA_022814645.1 Ganoderma meredithae
TGTATAAATCGGAGTGCAGATGAAACAAAACCCACAAACGCTCTCCCGATTCATAAACATGGCCCTAAGGTGTTTTCTGTCATGCGAGGCCGAGGGGCCCAATGACAACTCGATATTCCTCTTATCCTGATCAATCCAGAGAATGAACAAAGGACAGACATTATAGGAATGATGGACACAGGATGTACAGGTTCTTGTATCCACCGAGATGTAGTACAATGTCTAGGACTCACCACAAAAGCATTCGAAAAACCTATTGCTGTATATAACACCGATGGCACGCCAAACGTTGGTGGCTCTCACACACACTATGTAACAATCAGACTACAGATCGGCGATCATGCGGAAACTCTACCGCTGTTTGTAACGGATCTTGGGAAGTCAGATTTGTTCTTAGGACATGAGTGGATGGATCACCATAACCCAGAAATCGACTAGAGAACCAAATCAGTCGAATTCACCTGGTGTCCAGACACATGTGAAAGAGTAATCAGTGATAATGAACGACTTTTTATGCTAGACACCAGGTCATACTTACAAGCTCAAAGTGTCAGAATCAGATGACAGTCTCCCACTATAGACATTGCTATAGAGCAGGCATGGAAGTCTAAACCAAAAATGTTCAAACAATCAGTCCCGGAACACTACCAAGACTTCAAGGACATGTTCGAAGAGGCCGTGTTCAACCATCTACCCGAACACAGGCCTTACGATCACGCCATCGAACTAATAGACTCCAAACCATACTGCGGGAAACTGTACAATATGACACTACAGGAACAAGAAACACTAGATATCTTCTTAGAGGAAAACTTGCATTCAGGAAGGATTAGACCATCTAAATCCCCTTGGGGAGCACCATTCTTCTTCGTCAAGAAGAAAGATGGAAAGCTGCGGCCGGTACAGGACTACCGCAAGCTAAACGCTCAAACCAAGCGGAATAGTCAACCCCTTCCTATGATCGAAGGAGAGCTGCTCAAGCTCAAGAACACAAAATACTACTCAAAGTTAGACATACGATGGGGATACAATAACATTCGAATACGAGATGAAGACATTGAAAAGGCCACGTTCTTCACCAATCGCGGACTGTTTGAACCACTAGTCATGTTCTTCGGACTCACGAATGCCCCTGCAGCCTTCTAAATGATGATGAATGACATCTTCTGAGATCTCATCAATCGGGAAAAGGTTATCGTATATCTAGATGACATCCTTATCTTCTCCTCTGACATAGCCGAACACCAATCCATAGTCCGAAAAGTCTTGCAGATCTTACGTGAAAATAAACTTACATGCAAACACGAGAAGTGCGAATTCGAAACCCAACGAACTGAGTACCTGGGATACATCATATCCCCAGGATCAATTCAAATGGACCCTGCCAAGGTAGAAGGGGTAGTCACATGGCCCACTCCTACATGCAAGAGACACGTGTAGGCATTCCTAGGATTCGCAAATTTCTATCAAAAGTTTATCAAAGATTTCGCCAAGATTGCACTACCACTCAATAGACTTACGGGACATACAGATTGGAAATGGACTGAAGCAGAACAACAATCTTTCGACTCTATCAAACAAACCATTACCACCGCCCCAGTACTCGCCTTTCTGCGAGATGACGGGAAATTCCGAGTCAAATGTGATGCTTCACTCTACGCTATGGGAGCAACACTATCACAACTACAGGACGATGTATGGCGTCTGATCGCGTATATCTCAAAATCGTTTAACGAAGCGGAAAAACACTACGACATATACAATCGAGAACTACTCTCAGTAATAATTTCCCTAGAAGAATGGCGACATCTTCTTCTAGGAGCACGAGAGAAGTTCGAGATTTGGAATGACCACAAAAATGTCGGATATTTCCGCAAACCACAACTATTGACTCCACGGCAGGTCCATTGGATGTTAATGTTGCAAGAATACGATTTTGAACTAGTGCACAAACCAGGTACCACAATGAAGAAGGTCGATCTCCTTTTCTGGTGAGCAGACTACGACCTGGGAAAACCCCTTCTCAAAGACACGGTACTACTACCGGACTCTTGGTTCCGACCAATCGAGATCGATGGGATCAACACACTCCTTAACGACATTCGAAATTCCCACTCAGATCACGATGGCGAAACCTTGAAAGCACTAAAAAACGCAAACCCAGTGTACAAACAAACCGAGGACGGTTTGGTCTACAAGGGGGGTAAGATTGTCATCCCCAACAATCTAGCACTAAAAGGACAAGTAATTTCAGCACATCACGATTCAGTGCTAGCGAGACACCCTGGACAATCCAAAACCCTAGAAAAAGTTCTATGCACATACTGGTGGAAAACGATTACGGAAGACGTACAAACCTATGTTCAAGGCTGTACCACGTGCCAGTGATCAAAAATAGATCGGCAAGCACGTGCCGCTCTGCTCCATCCAAACTCTATTCCAGACAGGAATTGGGAAAACATCTCTGTAGACATGATCACACATCTACCGGAAGCACACGGACACAATGCTATACTTGTGATAGTAGACATGAAGCCCAAAGACATTATTTCTATCCCCTGTTCAGACACCCTTACGTCAGAAGGATGGGCCAACCTATTGATCCAACACGTTGTCTGCATGCATGGATTACCTAAAAAAGTCTTCTCAGATCGTGGATCAATCTTTGTATCCACGTTCATTCGAGATCTGTACAAGAAGCTCCACATACAAGGAAACCCTAGCACCACATACTACCCGCAGACAGACGGACAAACAGAACGGATCAATCAGGAAGTCGAAAACTACTTATGAATGTTCATCAACTACCGACAAATGGACTGGCCCTACTGGCTCCCACTCTCTGCGTTCAAATACAGAAGCCAAGTACATCCAGCTACCAGACACTCTCCCTTCTTCCTCACCCATGGCTACCACCCATTCACGGGCATAGAAGCAGAGGCTGATTACGTCAATGAATCAGCACAGCAATATGCCCAGCGCATGAAAAAGATATTGGACATCACCGCCAATCTCGCTTCTTTAGCACAGCAACGCATGAAGAAGCGATGGGACAATCACAAACAAAAGGCATGCGAATATTAGATCAGAGATCTCGTATATTTGGATTCATTCCACATCACCACCAACCAGCCAAACAAAAAGCTGGAGGACAAGCACTATGGACCATTCGAGATCTTAGAAAAGATCGGACAAAGCGCTTACAAACTCAAACTCCCCACCAGCTGGAAACCTATCCACCCCATCTTCAATGAGATCCTCCTATCACCGGTAATCTCCCCGCAATTCCCAAACCAGGACAAAATTGAAGTCAAGGCCCCCGGAATACTCAGTACCACTCCTGAGCCCAAATACATCCTGGATTCGTGATAGAACCACGGAATCATGCAATACCTCATTAAATGGAAAGACGCCCCTAGAGTAGAGGCCACCTGGGTACCCCAAAAAGAACTCAAACCTCACCAACCACTGCTAAACGAGTTCTACACACAAAATCCAACGGCACCCAAACTGCTCACCATCAAGCTTTGACCTCACACGAGAGCAGTCTTCCAACACGTCAACGAGAAAGAATGGGAATGATACGACCGCACGTGGTATCGATGGCAAATGCGAAGACACAATGCCAGCCTGCCAACGGTCTTTACCACAGCAACCCCCATGCTCCTTGAAACTGTACTAGTACCAGAACTACACCCCCTTTAATAGCCATAAAAGGGATGCCCAACAGCGAGAGATGTCCTCTTACGAGAGTGCATTAATGAACCTGGACGGGTCCGTGTACCATACAGTCTGCACCTAGGGCTGAAAAGCTTGGCAGGAATGCTATTCCGCCCTTGCCAGGAATGGAATTCCGGTGTTTGCTTGAATGTCTCACTACAGCTTGCCTTATTTATCTTATGGCCAACCCTATACCCCCAGAAAAGACAAAAATTACATAGTGTTATACCCCACCACAGTCTAAGCATCCACTAGGGGCTGTGTGTAGGAATATACTGTAACATAGTGGTATAATTGCATACCAAATTGTGAGGACACAATTCTTGAGAAGGAGGTACTGTTACGATTACCACCCTTACGGCGTCAAACTTTCCTTTTTCGGACTTTCCTCTTTCGAACTCCCCATACTACCACCGACGAATAAGCGCTCTACATCTTAGTAACAACATTGATGACTGTACAAACTCTCATGATTATGCATCGGCTGCTGATTCAGGTGTTTACCAATCACGGCCAATTACGACCAGTTAGGCTGACTTGCCCCGAGCATTCACTTACCAACCACCTTACGAATCAGTCGCACACAGTGTTGACCTGTCCGATGCTTACGAATACTCTGCACTGACGTGCTCATTGCGCTCACTTGTAGATAACATGATCATGACCTCTGTACAACCCCTTCACGTATAAATAGAAGGATGCCTTGGTAGAGCATCTCCAGCTTTGAGCTGGTACATCCTACCCTGTCGTACCCCTATGTTCGACCCCCCCACCTTCGCCTTAGGAAGTCACCACCAGTCGATCGTCGCCAGATACCCACAGGCGCCCCTGCAGCTACGTATCAGAAAGGCTCTGATCTCATCTGCTCGCGTCTGCACCACTCTCTCCCACCATACGTTGAATGCTTTGTGGCGTGAGCTAGACACCATCCATCAATTGCTCAAGACTTTGCCCAGCTGCAAGTCGGTCGCGTGGCAACTGGCGAGTCAACTCTCATATTGAGCCAATCCTGGTTCTCCCACTAACATTTATTATTCTAGATGCTCTGTGGTGCTATCTCGGACGAAGACTGGGCAAGACTGCAGTTCTACGCGAACCGCGTCAGTGTGATCGCCGGGACGTTGGAGCCTGAACTTATGGACCTTGTCCACCCGTCCGTGTGGCTGTACCTCTCCGCGAGGTGCAAAGGATCGCCGCTGATGCCTCGCCTTCACACCATCATGGCCTTGAACGTACGCACCTCGGAAACACCCGCCCTCATCCTCTTAATGTCTCCCTCATCTCGCTCGCTCCACATCTTTTTCGCCTTGGAAGACGAGGCCGAAGATCGAATAAAGGTCCACACGTGGCTACCTCGCTTTTACAGACGATTTCATTCATGGCACCGGACCTGGAGACGTTCTAATTGCGATGTCAATATTAGCCTCGGTCATGGATATCTCAACGCTTTCAGACAATTCACACTGTTGAACATGCTCTCGGTCTCACTAAGCTCACTCTAGATGAGAGTGCGCTACGGACCCTCCCAGACATAGCCAACCTGCCGGATCTCTCATGCGCCATCGCCACTTCAAGGAGCTCTCCACTCGCCCTAGGCCCATACATGTTCCCGACCCTAACGACACTCACAGTCAGCGGGCGCTGTGATGACCTCATCGCATTCATCGGTGCTTGCCAACTGCCCAGCCTGACGAGCATCTGTGTCTCGTTCAAAGAACTGCCACGTGCCGGAGACCTGGCGGACTCGACTGCGGCTGTTTGCAAACAGTGCAACCCTGTGTTGCTCACTTCCGTTATGGTCACCGTTATCTACGCACCGGGTTATGGCCACCTCATGCAATACCTGGAGCCTTTTTGCGCGTTCCGCAACATCAAGACCTTCGACCTCTGTTCTTCCAGCATGATACCCTCAATCCACAATGACGGCCTCGCCAAATTTGGTGCCGCGTGGCCGCGCGTGACCAACTTCCACATCTCACACCTCGTGAGCAGGCAGGACATCACATCCTCAGGTGTCGCGCCTCACACGTTGTCTGGCCTCATCGACCTCGCGCGCCGCTGCCCGCACCTCGTGTCGTTCCGCGCCCCCGCGCTCGATGCTAAAGTCCTTCCCGACAAGAACGCGACACCGCCGATGCCCGTCGGACATTGCTTGCGGTCTCTCTCGATCACCAACATGGTCACGCTTCTGGCCCCCAAGTCTCGCACGTTCTCGGAGGTCTCTCGGGCGAAGGCTGTCAAGATTATGAAAGGGTGGGACGAGCTCAAGGGGTTTTTGGCGACGATGCGGCTCCATCGAGAGGCGGAGTCTTTTAGGGACTTGGGTTTCGGAGGATGAGTCAGATGCGGCAGACCGTCAAGTTCCTCGGTCTGGTAACTATCATCTAACGTGACTGCGAAACCGGGGGAAGCGGCCCAAGCCGCACACCGGGCGCGATGTTATACGAGGCGGAGAAGGTACTACAAAGCGACTACAGTATACTCACAATATTGCATATGTACAGTATGGATCGCGCGAAGTCATCAGTGTGGCTCTGCGATATATCGGAAGAAAGGAGCTTGGCGAGATTCCTCACACACCGCGAACGGCGATAGTGGGCTGCAAGCTGCCAACGGACATGCGCCGGACGTCGACCAGCACGAGCTCCTCGAAGGCCACCCGCCGACCTCCGGGCAGCGCGAGAGGCTTGCCGATCTCGTCGAGTGCCTCCTGCACAGACTGCATGAGCACCGGTGCCATTTTTTTTTCAAGCTGGAGGGTGCGGCGTTGGAACTTACCATCACGCGCCGCACTTCCTTGGCGATGTCCATGGCCAGCTGGTGCCGCATGACGGGGACCTTGGCCCGGCGGAGGTTGTGCTGTTTTGTTTTGAATCCGCTTGACTCCACGAAGGGGAGCTGTGCTCTGAGGTCAGTTGGCTTGCTTGCCTGCAAGTTGAACATTGTTTCGCGACATACCCCGAAACGAACAGCGAATTTCTCCCGGGTGGTTAAGTCGCCTGTGAACGCGTGGCCAGCGGGGTCCGCGACCTCCCCTCTTTCCGCGGCGGCCATGGGGACGTTGAACGGGACGACCTGGTCATCTACCGGGGCCGCTCCGGTCCGGTAGATGTTCTGAGGGATGATCTGTAGAGGTGCAGCCTGAAGGGAATGTTCAACCGACATAGGCACTGTAAGTAAATTACACTAGGATTGATTGCTTACGTTGTTCGAAGAGAAGGTGTCTCTGGGTGGCTGGACATTCAGCCAGCTGAGGCTGGGATGCTTGACATAACACGAGAGCACAAGCTCATTCGGGAGGTATGCCAGACTTCCCGCAGGAAGGTCGTGGCCGGACTACGACGAACGCATAAGTAAGACTTCTTGGAATGTAGGACTCAAGAATAACCTGAAGAACTTGCCCAGTGCAGACGTTGTTCGCCCAATTCCACCATCTACCATCCGTATGCTTGATGAAAACTTTCGCCGAGGGGGACACGACCCGGCTGCCTGCAGGAAGGCGGGAGAGAAGCTACGAGCGCGGTCATCAGGCACTAAGTTCTGAGCTTCGGAGAAGCGATATACTCACCTCATGCTCTGTGAGGACCAAGGTGTTTGAACTCATGTCGCTGAATGTTGGTCTTTACTAAGAGTGGAAGGAGTTGCGAGCCCAATGTGTTGCTCAGCTGGTTGAGTCTGGGGAGCATCCTCAATCGAGCGAGTCCCTTATAAACACGAACCTACCAAGAAGGATACCTATATCTCTGCTAAATCTCTAGTGCTTGAATGTCGGAAGGGAGATACCTCGACCATTCAGATTCAGCGAAAACTCGAACTCGTTCAGGAGAAACCTGTAAGAGCGGAACAGGGTCTATTCGGCGAGCGGTAAAGTTGCGAAAGAACGTTGGCCCAGGAAGAGAGATTACCGGAATACATGGTGAACTCAGTCGGTTAACTCAGCAATGTACAGATGTCGTTTCAGACATTCGATATCGGAGGCAGGGTGACGTGGGGTGGCCCGTATGGGTAGCATTGAGGTGATTACAGGGTTGACCTCCTCGGTGTTCAAACTCATAAAATGCACCGGGAAGATACAAGCCTGGCCATTGTGCGCGGCCGGCAGAAGCAGATGGATCCATGGCCATCCGAGGGCTTTTCGAGAGCAAATACTGTGTTCCGGCTGTGTCTGTCTCATGATGGATGAATACCATACCATGTTAAGCTGCCCCAACGATGCACACGCCCAGACAAAATCAAGGTAACCCTGCGAGAACCTGCAGCATCGGATCACAGGCTTATGGAACAAACATATTTAGCTTTCGTGCACTTCAGAAGACAAGAATCGTCACATCACCTTACTCTGTCGTGGAGTAGAACCGATGCAGGACCTTGGCGCACTTTAGTCTGCGAGACCCCCATATCGGCCGATCTCAGCTCAGAGCGAATGAACCACAGAGCTTCATGATTAGCGATAGGGATGCAAAGCCTAACTTTTCGAAAATCAGCTGGCTGATTTCAGGGCTTCGAACTCCCAAACAAAGTAGATTAAGGCGCGCATCACAACCGGTTGCGAAAACGGTTGCCTCGGACCTCGGACTGCGGGTCTTGGTGATGGACGTTGAATGGTGCATTCCTGTGCGGGATGCGTGTGTGTGTTTCAGCATCCGATACTACTGCTCTAGTTATCTGGAAAGCGGTGCGGACATTTGCAGGAATGGTATGCAACTGAATTTAGACTGTGGCTCACCGAAATCGCGCACTGCAAGAGTTTGAGGCTGAGACTTGAAACTCGTGCTTCACACCGAGAGCTGTTGGTCCATCCCTCACGCCATTACGGAAAACGGGTCCTAGAATGCACATAGCAAGGTGTTTTCCCCGACGAATAGTCTCCGTCGTGGTCACAGTGAAGTCGACAGGACAGCGCAAGCTTACGCTAAGGCCTAGGCATAGCGCGGGCCGCGACCACGTGATGCTTTACCTGCGGACCCCCGGGTCGAGGCACGCTGCCATGATGTTGCCACGCGTCTAGATCTTGTCACCGGACTGCATCGTTCGCCTCTTGTCCTCTCGTCTTCCGGCTTGATGCATTGCTCGTTGATTATGTCAAGTTTGAAGGTATGTGGGCGAAGTTTTGACGGTATGCCATATTCTCATACTTAGGCTGCCCATGATGGCCACTGGTAGTTAACACCATTCCTTTCCACGACTGCGTTCTTGTGCCACGACTTATGGGCTACGGTTTTCCACCACTTGGCCCCTAAACAAATTGACTTGCATGATCCAAACAGAGAAGCGGAAATATTACGCTGGAACTGTCGTCATTCTTTGGTAGCGTCTGCACTCTCCTGCCGCAATATATCTCACCACGCGCTGAATGTGCTGTGGGGGGAGCTGGATGACATTCACCCCCTGCTGAAGGTGTTGCCTAACTACAAACGGATCGATTCGCGATTCGTGAGCTGCTTCGTATTTACACGGCATCTAATCCCGGGTTCATTGCCAGTACTCAGGTACTCTGCGGTCCAATCTTGCCCGAACATTGGACGCGGCTGCAGCTCTATGCTGAACGTGTTCGCACCATCCTGGGAGGCACAAGACAGTCGGAGGATGCTATCCAACCCCCGGTTTGGATGTTCCTCGCTTCAATGTGCAAAGGGTCTCCACTGATGCCTCGCCTTCGTGAACTCTTCGCCTATAACGTGCCCGTTCCGCAATCATCGAACCTCATCCTCCTCATTTTGAAAACGCTGCGCGTCGCAAACATATCGTTCGGTCTGGTGGAAGATGAAGACTTCGAGGTCGCTCTACATGTGATCGGCTCGCTTCTCCACATCCTTCCACTCCTGGCGCCAGACCTGGAGGATCTAACTTTCGATGTTGATCTCAGCGTGTGTCATGGCTCCGTCACCGTCGGCTATGGGTACCTTGAGTCATTCGGACACCATTTCAGGAGGCTGAAGACGCTTTCAATACGTTGCGGGGTCCCTCGATAAAAACGTGTCGCAGCTGCTCTCATCCATACCCACACTGCAGGACCCTCTCGTTCACCCTCGATTCCAGCACCAGCCCTACTCTCGTCTCGGGATCTCGATATGCGTTCCAGCAGCTGACGGACCTCGACATCACAGGACATCTCGATCACATCGTTGCTTTCTGTCAGGCTTCTCGGCTCCCCAGCCTGGTAAGCATCACGCTCCGGATCACAGGGCCACCAGCCCGAGGACTCAAGGATTCGTTGGTGGCCATCTGTCGACTCTGCAACCCTTCGTCGCTGACGTCCGTCTCACTCGAGATCATGCATCGCTTCTCCGGCCGTATGCCACGTCCCAACAGCCTCATGCAGTACTCTGAAGACTTCCTCGCATTCCCTAACATCACCTCGTTCCATTTCCACTGCTTCTGCATCGTGGCCCCTATTCTGGATGACGATCTTGCACGATTCGGGGCGGCCTGGCCTCGACTCGAAAGTTTCGTGTTACCCATCTTGTTGGAGAATACACCCTGCCTGACGTCGCGCGTCCGACGCTATCCGGGCTCATCGAGCTCGCCAAGCGGTGTTCTCACCTCGACATCTTCTACATTCCCGAGTTCGACATCACCACGACCCCTTATAAGGACGCAATGCCCTTCGCCGGACATGGCGCCTGATACTTCACAATGAAGACCGTCATGCCCTTGGCATTGCCATCCAGGACATACATGGAAGTGGCGACGATCCTCGATCGTGTTTTCCCAGACATCGACCTGGCGTACGCATGGTCGGTTTGCGCGTTCGACGGGCGCGAGTGGAAGGACATCTTGCAGTTCTTGGAGGCTATGCGGGTTGGTCGCGAGAACAGCGAGCTCCGTGCAAGACTTCGGCGAGGACGATGCCGCCGGGAGGTCCAGCTGCACGGGTCGTTCTTCTCCTCAATCCTTCTGTCCTGTGTGTGCATGCATCACCGTAGCTATGATATCCATATCACCCGCCGAAGCTCAGCGCCTCCTCGTTAGCTAACGTCTCGCAAAATGCAGCACTCACATCTCCGGATCCTCGTTCCGTTTGGTCGTCTCTTGCTACGGTCCCCCGGTTGCTGATCGTTCGGATGGGCATGGATGCTTGTCTCACGTAGGTGATATGCTGAGAGACTTGCTCAGAGTCTACTAGAGCGATCACGAATCATGATCTAGGACTACGTCCTGCCCTTTCCTGCGAAGCAAAAGCAGCGCTCATCCAGGAGATGATTGAGCGGAGAGATATCCAGGGGGAATACAAGGACTGGAGACGCAATGGTGGTGGGAGTCACGTCCACCTGGTGGCGTGGGGGAGGCTGTACAGAAGCTGTCCACAGTTCGGAGAAGAAGGGTAACAGTAAAGTAATTGCACGTGCTGCCGAACGAGAAATGATAACTGAGCCATGGACGTGATACTTCTCTCGTCTCTGCCACCTTCTGCCACACGACCATCTGCTTCTGCATTGTTGCATAAGCGCGACATGGACGTAGAGATTGGCTGACTGTGAACTTCTCGCATCAGGGTAAGCTATGACTCGGAGTCGTACTGGGGGCTATACGTACCCTAGGGCTAGGTTGAACCAGTCAAAGCAGATCACAACAACAGTGAAGGCATTACATCGATAGAAGGATAGATTTCCACAACAACTGGGATTCGATTTGTGCGTCTTCGGAAACCTTGTGGAGCAGAATGTCGATACGTTGATACAACAGCAATACTGAGAGGTTGCAATGATCAGGAAGGAGCGTCGTGTCACTGCATGCGCTCAGCCAGCACTGTACTCGTTGCATTGACTGTCTCTTTCTGGCTGCTCTCGCCTCGCGAACGATGTCGGAACGAGACTGACACAAGTGTACCAATGAGGATCTTGGAGGAGACTGCGCGGCCTGGATCGTTTGTTGAGGGGCTAGCCCAACCAGTCAGGTTCGTGAATCACAGCTTGGTCAGCATGCTCATTATTCAACAGATCCGAGTAGCACGTCCATGGTTGGCTTGGAATCGTTTTCATCGCATTGAGCTACGACGTTCTCCCCGGCACGCGCTGGCCTTGACACCTTGATATCGTTGCGCAGTGCAATGCCTGCAGAAGCCATCTTGTGAAGCTGAACTTCGAAGATGTCATGCACTCTTCGGAAATCCCAGTCCCACCAGCATTGTCTTGACTGAACGCAAAATGGATAGCGCACGAGACGCGACGGGTATAAGAACAGAGGGCCAGACGACTGACTCGCCAGGCATTCAAACCTATTGAGCTGAGGTGAGCTACAAATTCAAAATGGGGACCACATTCCGAAGACTGACCTGCGTCGACACGTTAGCTCGTTTTCACTCCTTCGCTTTCGCCTTCGCCTCACTGGTCTTTCGCCTACTCCTTTTCTTTCTCCGATTCTTTGAGCATTTTCGACAATGGCCCACAGCCCCTTCTCCCACTCGCACGCGCTCAACGTCACCATTCCCATCGCCACGAAGGAGTCCATTCCCCAGACCCCCTCCGAGCGGACTGACCCCCAGAGCGACAGCTTCACCAACCCAGACGTCGTCCGAGGACCAGTCGGAGATTCGACAGTAGTCAATCTCCAGCAGCACGGCAACAACAATGACCACGCCCCGCTCCGCACTGATACCGCCAGTGACAGCCATCCGCTAGGCATTTCGGCTCTGGATGCGGTGCCGAGTACGCCGGTCCAGTCAGGCGTGGAGGGGGTCCCGCCGACGCCCACAAGCCCTCGTCCGTCGCGCCGTACGACGCGAACGGGCAGACGGTTCTCGGTTGCGGAGGACCACGACGAGGGGGAGGGCGATGGGAAGAGCGACATCATCTCTGAGGCTGGGATGATGCTCGAGGTCATGGCAGGCCACCTTGTCGCCGAATACATGATGCACGAGGAGCCGTCTTCCGAGAAGGACGGCCACGATGGTGATGAGAAGGACAACGCGTGAGAGATACGAAGGGGTTTCTGTCACGATGCGATGCGGGGTGGGCGTCGTGTCCTGTCTGGCCATCTGGTTTCGTTCGCAGCCGTCTTGGTGGAAGAGTTGGGGGTATGTCTATTGCTTATTTAAGTGTTCCATGTACATGTACTTGAGACTCAGGGGGACGCAGACAGTTATGGATGTACGTACTACGTTCGCGCTCGATGAGTCGTCATATGATTATCTATGGAACAGGAATAGCGTTAGCGGAATCGTTTGCGTATGGGCAGAGGGGAAAATGTAACAGGGAATATCGAGAACTGACTCAACGAAGGTCATGTGTTTGCCCGAACTGGCGCAAAGTAAATTCTTCAGGTAAGTCTGCAACGTCCGGGGCAAAAAAAACTCTCATTACGCTAACTGTATGTCTGCCTACGCGATCGCGTCAATTCGTGGCCGTCGAGATCACTCCACCGCACCACGCGAAGTCCTGCATGGCGCTCTTCAAAACTTGAAAGACCCTGGCATCGCCATGTAGAGAACTTACCGGGTCTGGGCTAGTGCTTCGAGCCTCGAACGACCTCTTAAAGTGGTAGGTGAACAATCTCCCTGTGCCCAAGTTTCAGAGGCGCGAATCGTAACGGATAGTTGCGTCCTCAATAGACGAAGCCCTCGATCTCCACAGTCTGGCACGTCTCGAGCGAGGTGCGCAAGCAAACCCAATAGCGGACTGGAGGATGACCGACCCTTGCGCAGTAACCACACACGATTCAAGGCTCGCGAACTTGGACAGCATCCCGCAGATGACAATCTGTGCTCAACCTTAGGAATATCAGGAAGGTAGAGAGGCGTACCAGTCCATGGTGTCAGCACATGTTGCTTGAGGCTGTCCCGTCCGCCGATGATGAGAACACACGACATTCAGAGTTTGCAACGTGGAACATGCTGATGCACGAGTTGGCTGGCGGTCGCTTGTATTGGGGAGAAGAATGGTGTGGAAGGCGGGAGTGCATCGTGCGCAGATGCTGGACAAGCTGCGAGATGTCGCGCAGGCGAGGATGTGCGCTTGGGTGACTCGCCTGCGTCGCTTTCTTGACCAACGACCGCCACCACGCTCCTCATCCAGAACAAAAACATACGTCTTTGCACATGACTTGCCGATGTTCTCCCACCTCAATACGTAACAGAGGATAGCCCTCGACCGTGTCGACAAGGTGCTGGCGATGCCGACATCTACCATGAGGTCAACACGTGTAGCTAGCCGACCAGGGCGGACTCGAACGACGGCGATTCGCGCGGGATATATCTCTGGGACCCGCTCTTCAGCCTCCACTTGAGTTTTTCCATTCTACTCCCCCACCATGGCCCACAGCTACTTCCCCCCACAATCCGCCGTCGAGCAGATCAAGCGGCACCCGAAGTACTACCTCAACGGTGGCGACGTCCATTTCTTGGTCAGTGTCCTCCGCTCTTCCTGGCAACTGCTTTGCTGTCGCCATTGCTGACGAACTGGGAAGGTCGAAAACTACATCTACCGTGTACATCGCTACTTCTTCGAGCGCGAATCGGCCTGGTTCCGTGAAAAGCTCGGTGCTCCCACACCTGCGGGCCAGGTCGTCAAGGGTTCGTCAGACGCCAACCCCTTCCCGCTGGACGATGTTGCAGCGGATGACTTTTCCAAGTTCCTTTGGGTGTTCTACAACCCGTAAGTCTCCTTGTTAAATCATTGCGCACCCCGACCCTCTGACGTGCCACAGCAAATACTCAATATACGACGCTACTCTCGACGATTGGATCGCTATTCTGAAGCTTGCATTCGACTGGCGATTCGGCGAGGTCAAGAAGCTCTGTACACGTGAGATTGAGAAGTTCGAAATCGCCCCCGTACCCAAGATCGAGCTCTACCAGACGTACGAGCTCGACAGGAAGCTCCTCATCCCCTCCCTCCTCTACCTCTGTATGCGCGCCGACCCGCTCTCCCTCAAGGAGGGTCGCCAAATCGGCCTCGAGACGGCGCTGCTCATCGCGACCGCGCGCGAGTGCGCCCGTGGCCAGCCTGCGAGCAACGGCGCGCGCAGCCCGACCGCTGCCGACCTCGAGGAGGACGACATGGTGTCCATCATCAGGGAAATTTTTGGGCTAACCGCCGGGCCCCCTTCTCCCTCCTTGACTCCCCTCGAGAGAGGTTCCGGCGTCGCTACATTTACGGGGACGACCCCCACTCCGGCTGGCTCTCCCCGCAAACCACAGGTAGCAGCGCGACCTCCTCCGCCCCCGGCTGAGATCGTCTCCCTCAAGGCCACGACCAACGTCGCGAAGCCCACGACGAACGAGGCGCCATCCCCCATCCCCACCAACGTCCCTTCCATCGCGAGGCCCACGCCCCCACACCCGAACGCCGGCGCCAACGGGACGGCGCGGCCTGCTGCCGCCCAGAACGCGATGTCCTGGAGTTCGAGCATGGGCACGCTCCTCGGCAGCACAGTGAGCGACTTCCTCGCGGGCGGCACCCCGTCGCCCACTGCTGCGCCCCCTTCGCCGAACCCCGCCGCATCCGGCACAAACACAAACACGAGCCCGGCCCCTGCTACAGGTCAATCGAGTTCTCCCGCTGCCCCCAAGTTCCCAAACCGACTGATGGCCCTTTTTGACTCGCAGGGGACGGAGCCGCCAAAGGGGGCGCCCTCGCCGGGAAGGATGCAGGAGCCGCAGCCGTGGCCGGTGCCGCCGGCTCAGACACCAAAGGCCCCGCCACCCCCGCCTCCGCCGGCCCCGGTGGAGGCGACTCCGGCAAGCCCCTCGATCCCCTCTCCGCCATCAAAGCTAGCGACAGCAAAGCCGGCGAGGAAGGCACGGAAACCGGAGACGAGGGAACCGGAGCCGGAGGACCCAGGAAGAAGAAAACCGGAGGAAAGAAGGCCAAAGCCAACGCCACCTGAGCAGGGCGAGGGCGAGGCTTCGGCAGGTGCGGCTCCCGAGGCAGTTACTCGGGGGTCGGAGGAGAATGGGGAGGCTGCGGCAGGAGCAGGAGCGGGCCGGGGAGATGGGGAGAAGCCGGCAGATGCTGTTAACGACACTACGGACACTACGGAGCTCACAAATGCTATTCACGGTGCGGGCACCGGCGTTGACGAATCTTCCACATCGAGTTCGAATACGATCGACAGCGGGGCTTCGATTCCAAACGACAACAACGATGACATTACTTCTGCGGCTGCGACGGGCGTTACGGATAACACTCAGATCCCTACGGATATCGATACGAAGACGGATGCGGGTGCGCAGGGGGTCACGCCTGTTGCTCAGCCTTCTCTCGGCGATAACGCGGGCGATGCGACGATCATGACCCAGGGGGCAGGTAACAGTGAGGCGGCTGGGGACGTTGAGAAGGTCGCTGCGGGGGGTGAGGTGAAGGCGGAAGAACCGGTGAAAGAAGAGGGGGCACCCATGGGGGAGAAGGGTGCGCAGGAGGCGAAGAACGAGGCGGAGGTCAAGGGCACCGGGGCGGAGCCGGGTGCGAAGGGGAAGAAGAAGAAGAAGAAGGCTGACGCGACGGTAGAGGAGACAAAGCCTGTGGATGCAGCAGTCGAGGACGGCCCGACTGAGGACGCTAAGGAGCCGAAGGTCAAAAAGGTCAAGAAGAAGACCAAGAAGAAGGGCGCGGAGGCGAAGGATGACGAGCCAAGCACCCCGACGGTCGAAGGGCAGGCTGGCGAGAAGGACAAGACATTGCCAGTCGAGCCGAAGGTTCCCGAGTCGTCGCAGATCGCTGACAAGTCGAAGACGGCCGATGGTGGCGAGTCGTCTGCGAAAGACCCAGTCCAGGAGGTCGTCACCGAGAAGGACGGTGGTCCTTCCGCTTCGCCTAGTGCGCCCTCCGTTCCTCCCAAGCAGCCCGAACAATCTCCGGCGGATGCAAAGGGTGCTCCTAATTCTTCGGGTTCCACGCCTCCTGCGGATGCCTCGCCTGCTCAAGGCCAGACTCCCGCCGTATCTGAGGATATCTCCCCTAGCCTCGACTCCGTGCCTCAAACCGGTGCCCCTCCTGTGAAAGCTGACGCCCTAGTGGCCTCTACGGAGTCTTCTGCCGCTACGTTGGATACGTCTAAAGCGAAGCCTACCGCGACCATTACCTCGGACTCTACTGCAAAGTTGAATGAGCCTACCGATACGAAACCCGCCCCCGCTCTAATTGACGCAACTTCTTCGACTTCAAACGACACCAAGCCTATCTCGCCTGTCGTCCCCCAGAAATCCACGAACGGTGATGCAACCAAGGCAAATGGGTTTCCTGACGTCACGAAGGCGGAGACCATCGTCGCGACCTCCTCAGATGGGGCTGCAACGTTGAGCGAGAAGAAGCCCGACGACAAACCCGAGGAGGTTGCCAAGAGCCGCGACGTCGACGCCGCGGCCACGGAGTCGGCCAAGGACCTGGAGCCTGAGCGTGCCAAAGACAAGGAGTCAGAACCCCCTTCAGACAGAGAGGACATTCCCGGCGCGTTCCCCATCACACCGGTTCCCAAAGAAATTACTCTACCACCTACTCCCCCTCCGAAGACGACGACGAAAACGAAGAAAAAGCTCAAGGCAGCAGCGAAGAAGGCAGCGGCTGAGAAAGCCCGCGGCGACAAGACCCCTACCGGTGACGGTGCGCGGACCCCGACTAACAGCCGCCCCTCGACACCTACCTTAGAGCGCGCCGCGTCGATGCTAACTGGCAATGGAAACGGCCGTCTCCTGACCCCGATTGAGAAAAAGCCATCCGGCGACGCCACCACTTCAGGCCCACTCAGCCTTCTAGACTAGCCACATATACCTGCTGGTTGCATCCCCCGTTCCGTTTATGAGTTACGATATCCGCCCGAGTTGCATAGGCGTTCTTTTGCTGGGACGACCTTACGAGTGTCACAGCCATCTGTTGTACGAACACCTGTAATACAGTAACACTCAACCGCTGTACATACATACCCTACGACCATTGCCACGAATGCATTCGAGTTCCACGCTGTGCAATCGATCGCTGTGTTAAAGGATCGACTGCAGCCTGGGGATCGTTACTGTGGCTAGCGATTTAGAGGGAAATCTACGTACGCGTGAGCCTACTCACGAATAAATAGGGCATAAATACATGTTAGGGGGTGTCAGCGAGCAACCGTCGGGAAAGGAAGGTCAACGACTCAAGTCGATACCGAAAGCCTCTGCGATGAGGCGCGCGGGTCCAGGGATCGAAGTAGGACCCTTCTTCATCCCCACCTTCTGAGTCTGCTTCCGCGCTGAAGGTGCAATGGGACTGCCAGACAAGAAACTTCTCTCAATGCCCCATTGCAAGCGTTCCGTGCGCGGGGGCTTCACGGTGACTGTCATGTAGGCGTTGATCGAGCCTGCGCCATGCCGCATAGCCGCGCTCTGGGTTAGGGTGTGGTATCCGCCTATCCGCGAAGACTTGCGGCTGCTTGATCGCAGTTGCTCGCGCAGCTGCGCGACGCGCATGGCGGTCTCGAGGCCGAGCCGGGTGCCCTCCGAGATCGAGAGCGGCTCCGCTCGCTCGCACAGGGCGCTGTAAGCGCCGAGCAGCCAGCGGCCACCGATGTCGAAGTCCTGCGCGAGGACGACCTTATCGATGGGGCTGATGTCGAGCGACTGGATCTCGCGGATGGCCAGCGCGCGGATGTCCGTGAAGTCCCAGCGGGTCGCGAGGCTCAGGATCGACGTCCACTCGGCTGCGGTGCGTGCGCGGTGCGCTCCGTAGCGGCTGGCGATCGTCAGTTTTGCGACGCGTTTGCGAACGGACGTGATACGCACGGAGGGTATAGAACCCATAGGAGCCTTTCGAACTCGACGACAGAGATCCCTGAGAACTGCAGTGGGTTGTCATCGTCAAGCCCTTCAGCCGTTCCGACGGGCCCGGGAAGACTGAAAAGGTCTTTGAAGAATGCAGAGTGTCTGGTGAATGTCGATCGGAACACTCTAAACAGGGTGTTCTCAACCTGACGGGGGTTAGCAGTTGCGTCTATCACCACGACTGACTACGTTCATGACTTACCTGGATGACCAGATTCCCGTCCTCAAGGTAGTAATCTGGGTGAGGAACCGCGAATGGAGGTACCTCGTCGTCGGGCTCGTGGAAATGGCCGCGAATGGTGCTGGTGGAGGGCGAAGAGGAGCAGCTAGACATGGTGGCAAGCGGCGCAAGGTTGTGTTGAGAGGACGTCGTCGGTGATGACATCGCCAGTCTCGTCCATCAGCGTATATAACAGGCCGTACAACCTGAACTACCACGTTTAAAAGGTGCGGAACAGGTGAAGGTCGAGCGTGGTGGAAACCCTTCTTTGATCTAACCGAAGGATGAAAGCAACGCAGAAAACACAATCTTGTACCCCACGTCCACTAACCGCCCCCTCGATCAGGGCCCTTTTGACTTATAGCTGGCGCCAGGAAATAGAAGGCGTTAGTATCTTCACGTCCGATGCGTTAGGGGCGGTTGACCTGCATAATGCATAGTGGGTGAACGCTGAACAAGGAAAATGAACTTGATAACAACCCGACGGATAGCAACAACCCTGACTGCGGGCGAAGTGCCCGCACGTTGCAGTTTTTTGAGCCTATTCGTTTGAGTGGATAGCCGGGTGTGAATACCCAAACGTGGAGCAACGTGTGACGCAGTCCATATGGACGCAAACTTCTCGAGGTACGTGGTCGACCTGGTGACACTACTTCCAACCGTCTCGTACCGAGTCTACTGATCACAGAAGATAGAGACAGTATAGGAGACTCACCAATGCCGATCTTGGAAGTTTCACGGTCCTCCGGACGACCAGGCACTAGCGCAATGGCCGTTTGCAAAGTCAGACATACTAGCGGCAGCGACCGGTACCGTGACGTCCCGGGCCATCGGCTAGCAAACGTGTGAGCTTCTCCGGCAACGAAGCATCGCTGAATTCACGGGCATTGCGGACCAATGGATGAAAGGATGGGAACATCAGATTCTTTTCCGCGGGCCCATGCCACATAAAAACGAGCGTTGGAGGATGATTTCCGTCGAGGCCGACTCACCTCAAGCTCCAACTGCCCCCTTCTGTCTTTACTATGACCCTCTGGACCCTCGGCTTGACTTTTCTCTCGACGGTGCTGCTCGCAGTCGGCTCGCCCGTCCTGCCACGCGATGTGATTCCACATGATGAGGTCGTCGGATTCCCGGAGACTGTGCCCGACACCAGGATCGGTCAGCTCTACTTGAAGTACAAGCCGCACCTTTATGTTGCGAACGGCTGCGTCCCCTTCCCTGCTGTCGACGCAGACGGAAACACCAGGTATGTCTGCACCTGATCAATCTCGCCGCCCCCAAGACGGCTGATGTCGATCGTTCAGCGGCGGCCTGAAGCCCACGGGCTCCCCGTCAGGAGACTGCTCTTCAAGCACTGGACAGGTATATGCGCGGGCTGAGACCTTCAACAACGCATTCGCGATCATGTATGCCTGGTACATGCCCAAAGTCAGTAACACTATCGAAATTTCGTGACCAAGTTGACGACTGACCTTTCTGCACCCCCAGGACGAGCCTATCACCGGCATCGGCCACCGGCACGACTGGGAGGGCATCGTCGTGTGGATCGACGACCCGAACAAGGACGAGCCCACGCTGCTCGGCGTCGCCGCGTCCGCGCATGGGGGCTTCGCGACGAAGACGTCGCCCGCGGTGGACGGCACGAGCCCGCTGATCGAATACGTCAGCTTCTTCCCGCTCGACCACCAGTTGACGTTCACGTCGACGGAGGGCGGCGAGCAGCCGCTGATCGCGTACGAGAGCCTAACGGACGCGGCTCGCAACGCGCTTGAGAACACGGACTTTGGGGATGCAAACGTGCCGTTCAAGAACGCGAACTTCGAGAACAACCTCGCGAAGGCGGAGCTGTAGGAGGCGCGATGAAGCGGATCAATATCCGGGGTCGATTTCTTCTGGTAGTCTGTGCTGGTGACATAATTGCAGCCAAAGTTTTACTTGAACGAGACTATGCATTGTAAGTGCCGCGATGCGGACCCATGAGTGTAAGGTTTGTGTCTCATCGGCCCGAGGCCGCGAACGGCGTAATGCATAATATTCTATCGGTACAGCACCCGAAGCGTCAACTGGGGCATGCTCGGTTAGTCGGTACTCCACCGAGAGAGGACTACAACGCACCAATACAAAGCATACAAGTGGTTCGTCTTCATGAAACTTCCACGTCATACCCCTGGAACGCGTCGAGGAATATCGCATGCGTGTCCTTCCCTCCAATGATCGCGAACACGACATTCTCAAACGAATTCTTGAAGCGTGCGCCATCCTTCAGCAGCAGCTCGGCCCACATCCTCGCCACCATGACCACCTTGTTCTGGAACACACCCGTGCCGAAGCTGCCCAGGACGACGTGCCTCACGCCCTGCTGCTCGAAAAGATACAATATCCGGCCCATCCGCTCCCGCATCGCCTGCTCGATCTTGTCCTCGATCCCGGCGCCCGCGACCTTCCCGAACAGCGACTTGCGCACGACCCCCGCATTTACCGCCGGGCTTGTGAGCACGTCGACCTGGTACGGCGCGATCCACTCGCCGTCGTCGTCGCGCACGATGGTGACCCCAGGCGAGTAGATCATTGCGTGCGTGTAGTACCCCGCCTTCGGGTCGCGGTTGTGCAGCGTGTAGAACGCCTGCGCGGTGCGAGTCATGAAGGTGGGGTAGAGCGTCGACGCGCGGGCGATCGACTCTTCTTGCGCCTGCGCCCCTGTGAGGAAGCCACCCCCGGGTTTCCGCGCCGAGGCGAAGTTGAGCACGCCAACTTTGGGTTTGGGGTGGTCCGGGCCGTCTGGAGGGCCTGCAGTGCCTAAGGTTGCATGGAGGAAGCGTGCCCCCTCGAGCGTGGTGGCCTCGAGGAGGAGGACGTTCGGGGCGTCTGCGGGGACGTTTGGGCCGCCAGTCAGCCAGGAGGATAGAATGGAATCTGGGGCGTAATATGATGTGTTGCGCTTTGATTGGTCAGTTGGACCGCGAAGGTCGTAGGTTGTCCCGTCCAAGTCGTATGAACCAGCCTCGATTGCCTCTAAGGTGGCTCGTGCGATATCCTTGAGTTTAGTCCGCCGATCTCCCATGCTGTTCTTTGCACTGTAATCGTCAGTCAGGGTGGCACACGGGTTCAATGAGAATGCTCACAGATGTTCTACTTGCGAAAGACTCGACGTCCGTCCGAGTAGAATTGTGCGCTACAGTTGCAAGTCCACGAAAAAGGCCGTGAAAAGAGATTGGGAAGTCAGTGACGATTGACAAGGGCCTTGAGGTCCTTATGAAGTCACCGAGCAATGACTATGAGTCAGGTCGGCGCGGAGCTGCTCTGGGACTGTCACCGAAGTCAGTGGTGGCTAGAGGGTGATATTGCCGGGGCCGTGCTTACGACGAGCCTCACAATGCACGAGTACCAATAGGACACCATTCCGACGTACCATGCAGCAGAGGAAACAGACGGCTAATTGCAGGGCCCTCCGAAGAGGAGCTGATCCTTGCGGTCCAAGTCCAAGCCGCTGCATGGGCGTTTAATTGGAACGTTCCTGGCCAGCCCCGGCGCACAGCCTCAGTCCCCCGCTGGTCACTCAGGCTCACTGGGCTGTCTGTCGAGTCACCGTCTTTCCGATCCCCACGACTCGAATGGAATATCGCCAGAACAGTGCTGAATGTACCAATTCAGACACTTGAGGTACAAGCTGCATGCACGGGTACGGATAAGAGAAGCATGGGCGCAAAACTGTGAAATAACCATTGCTGCCAACAGTGCTACTAGTAGTGGGCCGGCGCTCGCAGAAGTCATTAGAGTCAGATTTCTCAGAGAAATCCGAATCCCCCTCGCACTCCGGGCTCAAGCACAAACCCGAGTGCGAACCCTCTTCCGCTCCCAGTCATCGGAATACATGTCAAGTTCTAATTCACAGTCGAAATTCTCTGGTCCCGAGGTCGACATAGAATAGCCCGAACCGCTAGTGGTGGCACCGGAGTCGGCTAGATCACGACGGCGCCGCCCAAGCTGCATGGCACGCACAATTTTCATGACCT
The DNA here is from genome assembly GCA_022814645.1 of Ganoderma meredithae. Lineage (NCBI taxonomy): Eukaryota > Fungi > Basidiomycota > Agaricomycetes > Polyporales > Polyporaceae > Ganoderma > Ganoderma meredithae. Next base: position 22,688 of record JAKLMY010000141.1, read on the forward strand.
TCCACCACTTTGAATGACCTTGATTCACGCCAGCTCTGAGCTAGTCAGGGGCAGAGGCAGAAGACGAGCTACATGCGGACATGGAGTTCGCGACGTCGAGCATCGGGAACACCGTGTCGAGGACGGCGGCGACGGCGCACGGCCCCTTTGCATGTGTAGAGGCATAGTGTACATTATTGAACGAGACCTCTTGGATAGAGCGACCAAGGAACGAGATTCCGCTCGTCTTGGGGAGCGTCCTGACGTCCAGGTCCGGAAGGTGAACATGCACCAGACGGGGGCAGCGACTGGCGAGCTCGATCAAGCCTAATAGCGTCGGGTGCCGGCCGTCTGCTGAATGCGTCCGGTCATCCAGGACGTGGCGCATGTGTCTGACCTCGAGGCTTTGGAGGTTTCCCCACATGTTGCCAAGCTCCGCAAGATCTCCGTCGCAGATGGGTGGCAGAGTGCGATTTAAGTTAAGGTGACTGTTCTCTATTAGCGAAAATCTGAGGAATGGCTTCAGATAGCGTGCCAGAGACCCGGTCCCGTCTCGATCTGCCTGTGCGATACCGGAGCAGAAATCACAGCCGACGCGCTTGAATGACGTGGGATTGCGGCTGAGATGTTCGCATGTAGACCCGAGGCCATTGCAAAGCTGCATCTGCGTGATGCGACTCGAGTCGATCACTTTAGGTACGAGCTCGTGGAAACTAGGCAGGGAGGAGGCGGCGATGAAACCGACGAGCTCGTTGAAGTATCCCCGGACGGTGAGCTTGTGCAGGAATTGAAACCCATTGTTGAGCGTGAGGGTCTGAAGGTCGGTCACATTAATGTTGTGGACGGAAATAGTGAGCGCGTTAAGGGAATTTGCGGCGGACAATCGAAGAAGGGCGGGTGCGTCGAGACGAAGAGGGGCCCAAGACATAAGTCTGTCAACGTAGAGAAGTTCTCCAAGACCGACGCGTGCTGGCTAGTGAGACTGTGGGACCCGAACAAGCGGAGAGAGCTGACGCGAGGCGCAACTTGTGTGATGCCTTGCAATGTCAAGAGGGCACCGTGATGCGGAGAAAGCCACGAACCTTGCTTGAAATGCAAGCACAGCGAGCGAACGTAAGGGGATAGAAACAAGAACAAGGATGAGAGATCGTCGGAGGAGATTCTGTACGCTTCACGGGCATACAATCGTGGTAACAGAGGCGACCCACGACATTGGATGCCGAGAAACGTCCATACGAATGGGTGCACTCGGTCTGGTCTTGAGGAATGTCCAATTTCGCGAACTTGTGTGGCGTATCTTTGAAACTTGGCCTATGCCTCCGGAGAGATGGGCGATTGCAGGACCTGCGGAACAAAGCAGGGTTACGCATGGTCTTACTCATTTCCGGGAGTGCAAGGCTTAAAATTAAGGATTGTTTCCGCTTGTCTCCATCCAAGAGGCGCAGGAGAGGTTGGACGTCATCCAAGGCACGCCACAGGACATCCAGTGCGAGATCCGATAAAGTGCGACATGTGAGGGAGCATGCGAGCAGACTTTGTTGGCTGACGTGACGCTTCCTCCGAGCAACCTTATTCTCATGGGGCCTGCGTCGGCCTGGTTCCAGATGGTTGAAAATTTCGACCAGAACGTCAAGACACAGCACGATCGGAGCTTGCCCGCTGTGTACCGCCATCCTAATCCCTGTACAAAGGAAGTAAGTCATCGTTATTGACTCCATGGGTTATGACTCACTGTATAGTGTAGTTATGGAAGTAGAGTGAAGATGGGGTTGAACAGGCTGACGGAGGCCGCCACAAGTTCGCCCGTCTTGTAGTGAGCGTTATTGCGTGGGAATTATCATAATCACGCCGCCGCGCGGACAGTTCGCAGGTGCTTGCTGGTCGCCACAACTTGCTCCAGAGTTATCTGAACGCGACTGCATACAACCAGCGTTGACAATACAAGCAGCTCCATCGCTACTGATCGGCGTATCCTTAGAAGTTTACCTTCAAAATGCCGCATCAAGCGGCGCATTCGTCGTGCGCACCGTCACATATCCCTCCCTCCCCTGGCCGTTCCCGCCGGCCGAAGTCGGCTGCCACCGAACGTACCCCCGGACGACGCCCATCCCCGTGTTCGTCGTGGCCAAGTCCCGCCTTCGATGCCGCCCGGTGGGGTCTTGGGCAGGCATGACGCGGACGGACGGGCGTAGGAACGGAAACCCGTGCAGCTCGTAGCGGCCTTCGAACGTGCTGTGCATGGCGACGCGCGCGGGCGCGTTGCACGTTTGGAAGGAGGCGTTGAGTAGCGAGTTCACTGGCGCGTCTTGGAAGACCGCGGTGAGAGGCCCGTTGGCGGTGCTCGCGGTCACGTTGAAGGCCCCCCCAGTCGCGTTTGGGGCTGTCGAGACCAGGGATATGTTGGATTGGATAGGTCTGAATGACGCAGAGCGCGGGTTTAGAGACGAAGGGGTAAGCGTCGCGTGGCGAAGGTGAAGCGCACCCGTTCTCCGATTGGAGGGTCATGCGAGTTGGTTGCCCTCTCGAGTTATCATCCATCAGGTGGGCGGTGAGGGCAATTGGCCCGTTCTTGGTCCTGGCTACTATGGTCTCGGTGACTAGAAAATTCCCGTGGATTCCGCCATTTACTGTAACGAAGGAGAAGTTATCCCCGGCCAATGACTGCGAATGGTTCAGGCTGAGCACACGACTAGAACCATGACATGGCCCACGTACATCGACTTGAATCGGAGCATTGGCGGTACTTAATGCAACCCGTTCGAAGAAGGTTGTGTCCGCGAGGTCGTGCAGATGATGGGAGAACAGTGGCATCTGGGTGCTGAGGTTGCGAATTCGAAGCGGAGTGTCGACAGGCATGTCTGGTGCCGGAAGACGGAGGTGTACACGAAAGTTCAGAGACCGAGCGCGATTGTAGGAGATCGGTCTATCCCCAGTCTGAATAGGCAGATGTCGACTTAGCACAGTTGTCAGTGGTCGAAGACAACATAACGTGCAACGCACAGAAATTCCGACGCCGTACTCTCCATGTCCTGGGTGCAAGCGACACACTAACAGGTCGTCCAACGCATCCTCGGCACGATAGAGAACATCGATGTCCACGACGAACTCGTCAGCTCCTGGATCTCCAGACAGAGACGCCTCAAATCGGCCTCCGCAATTTGAACCCCTGCTCGTGAAGCGAAGCGTGTCGGCGAGAGACCTTGGAAAGGTCGTGGAGCCATGCGCATGATACTGTCCTAGCACCCTCTCAGGAGATATGGATAGGTTGACTACCTCGAAGTCGTCGCCTACCGGTGGCTGGTTCATGATGAGCGTGAAGAATGACAATGGAGGTGCTGCGGTCGCGGCACGTCTCTGCCTGTGGGACTACCTCGTGGCACTAGAGTTGGCGAAGACGATATTTGGATCGTGCTAGCACCTTCTAGAACGACGTCAACTATATGCGTCAGAGCGGTCACAGGAGGACATACCTTGCCAGCCATTAGTCTGACAACACTGCGAAATGTTTGCGTCAGCCCCCTCACTATCCGCTGGTCTCTTGCCGAAGGAAAATCGCTGTCGCACGCGGCGTACTGTTCAAAACGATACCTGCCATTCAAGAAAGAAAAACGACAAAGAGGCAGGCATGAGTCAAAACCTCAATCCAACCCAAGTTCTCCCCTCCGCACACACAAGCACGCGCGCACAGATCAAACCGTGAGCTCGACCCGCCCGTTAGACGTCGACACCGACAAGCTTCCCCGCTCCTTATTCTCCTCGCCCCACCACACGTTCCCGTAGACCGCCGTGCGCCTGGTGCTGTGCGTGACGTGCCCCCGCGTCCGTCCGAGCCCTGCGGGGTCGCGCCCGCCGCGCACGTTGACGGTCGGCGTGCGCGAGTTGGTCGTCGACAGGTCGAACGCCCCCTCGAACGTCTCGTGCGCGATGAATCCGACGCGGGCGTTCGACGTCCGCGCCGACGCAGTAAGCTCGTGGTCCGTGGGCGCGTCGACGAACGCGAGGTCGATAGCCGCATTCGAGGTCTGCGTGGTGACGTGGTACGGGCCGCTGGGCACCGCGGGAAAGGCGGGGAGGAGGGACACCGCGACGTCGATATGTCTGGGATGAGGAGAGCATCGGATGGGTGGATGTAATAAAGTTGGAAACAATGGTACGTACCCGTTAGTCGAATGCACGTCAAGGTCAGCGGTAGTCTTGAACAGACCAGTGATCGCGGCATTCGTCGTATGGAGCTCGAGGTGGTCTCCTTTAACGGACTGGACCCAAGTTCAGCAAGTCTGAGAGCAGTTTATCCGACACGGGTCTTACCTCCGCGGTGATCCGGCTGTTGGTCGACTTCAACGAGAGCTTATCGATGTGGACCGTGTCAGCGAGAGCGCGAAGATGTTGGCTGAAGTTGTGCAGGTCAGTCTTGAGCTGGACGATTGTGAGCGGTGAGGTCGACGTCGCAGCCGGCAGGCGAAGATGAACGGCAAATCGAAGATAATGGAACGGATTTCCGTGGTGGGGCAGGCGCCACGTCGGAGTCTACCAACACGTCTTGTAAGTGCGAGCTCGTCTAACAGCTTTAAGATACACACGAAGATCCCGAGACCCCATTCGTTGTCCACGGGATGCAGACGGCAGACGGTTGCCTCGTCGAAATCCTCCTGATCACGATAGAAGACGTCGACTTCGACGATAGCGTCGGACCCTGCTTCGGCCGTCTGCGAAACCTCGAGGGAGCCTTGGGAGCGCGCTCCTTCCGTGATGATGGAGATGACGTTCGCCGACACCGGGAACGTCACAGAGGTGCGCAGGTGGGCGCGGTAGCCATGCGGCACGTCGGAAACCTCTTGCCAGTCGACGTGATCAGCGCACTGCTCGGGTCCAAGGACCGAGACAGACCGGTCAAAGGGATACTGGAACCAGAAAATCATCAACATTAGACGGCGTCGGCAGTGGCAGAAAGACCCACATTCAGGTTAAGGTGCTTCTTCTGTAAGATGTGAAGAGCGCATAAAAGAAGGAAGATACAGGCCAAAAAGTGCCAGAAACGACGCCTGTAGGCGTTCCTGGGGCGGTCTTGCGGGATCACGATGGAAGGCTGGACGATTGCAGAGTATCCAGGAGGACCAGAAGACGGAGGCACGAGAAGCGCCTCTACCTGCGAGCCCTTCTCTGGGTCTGGGCCAGGCTGACCAGCGGGGAAGGCATTCATGGTAGTAGATGGTGAGTGATCGACAGAAACGGCAAAGAAAAGGTGAAGCTCACCGAGGGAGATTATATACCATCACGAACCGACGTTGACGCCGTTTTGCTGCCTGAGCGTTGTGTTGTCGACCTTGAACATTGGAGTGCAGCGGATGGATGGTCTCATCCGGCAGGAATGCGAAGACTGCGCCCGCACATGCAGACCATCCGCAGCGGCTGTGCATCGATGACAGTGGCATCGAGAAACAGGGGAAAGTCGGAACGCTTGGTGAACGCGTCAACGTTTCAACATGTGATCACAGAATGACATGTATGCGCAGCAGCACTCGGCGCCTCAAGGTGCCAAAACACCACAAAGGCAGCTGCGAAGGCTCACCGAGTCAGCTATGTCGCGGCTCCGTGTGTCTGCGGATCCCTGTGGCGAGAAATCGCTGCATTGAACCTCGTGACGTCTTGGATTCGTGGGGAGAGATACGAGGTGGATGAGACCGCGCATAGGACCGCAGCCAGTGTCGAACACCCGGAAATGCAAGAAGACAACTTTGCAGTGATGAATGGCGCGGCGAATGCCGCCATCGGGGGATACGGACGTGCGCGTAAGACGGCGGACACGTTTGACTCTTGTAGCATGGAGCAATGCTAAAGCTGGAGCTGGAGGAGGGTAGATGGGATGAAGGAGTTGAGATACTCTCACTGCTCAGCGCTCAGGCTCCGCCCAGGACGTTGTCACCTTGCGCGGAGATTCAGTGACATGTGGAAGCTTCCCTCGACATTTTTATGAGAGGGACGAGGAAGGAGATTCAGTCGCGAACATGGTCGTCATGGTCGATCCTGAAGCTTGGTCGACGCCGTCGTCTCAGTGACCTGGATTCAGGGCGATGCAGTTCGACCCAGGCTCGGGTTAAGGTTGGCGCTGTAGGGGTCTCTGACGGCTGGAACTTCGATTTACCGCCGTTGCGTTTGCGTTGCATCTCATTTCCTTTCGCTGTCAGGAATCAGAACATTGCCGAGTCCAGGACCACAAGCGATTTGCATTTGTATTTGTATCTGTACCATACTGATGACAGCGATAAATGGAATTCAGGAGAAAGACAGCCCCAACCTCAGACGGAATCAACATCCCGGTACACTGACCCCCAGGTTTCACCCAAACCACCTCTGGCAGGCTCCTACGCACATCTCAAGCTCGTCCATCAGGAGACACGCCACCGGATTCCTTCACGGGTCCCCAGCTTGAAGTCCTGTACTCGCCATAGAATATGGCCAGCCTCCCCGTCTTCCACAACTTGGGCATGCGAGCCCGCACGGCCTTGGCGAACTCGAGCTCCTTGGCTTCGGTCGACGGAAAGATGCCTTCTCTATCGTCCCGCGCGACACGGGTCACGAACCTGAAGCGTACCACCGTTTTCACATCGCTCCGCGGGCCTTTCAGCAGAGCACGCTCCAGCCCAGGCCAGTTGTATCCCCTGATCATCTCCGCTGTGGACACGGTACGCGGGGGGATGACGTCCGTTGCGTCTTCGATAAAGACGAAGACCGTCAGCGTCTTCAGCGCCGCGGAGGGCGGCAGGCGCTCGAGAGCCTTGACGAACCCGTCGACGACGTACGAGAAGTCGAACGGCTGGCAGCCGGGCGTCAGATTGTGCATCAACTGGAGTGTCATGTCCTCCACCAAGGCACACGACTGCGCGAGGCGGGTGAACGCTGTACGAGCCGCAAAGTTAGCGTCCTGTACGCGCAGTGCTCGAGGGCGAAGGCTCACTTCTATCGATTGCCTCGTGCTCTTCCGGGCCCTGGGGGGAAGCCATCCCCATGTGGGCGCTCGGGATGAAGAGGAAGCGTTTGATCCTGTTGCTGACCGCAGGCAACAGCTTACGCGCCATGTAGTCGAGATCTGTGAACGTGGAGATGGTTGAAGGCCCGATTAGGAGATGTTCGAGGTTCCGCGTGAGCGTCGTGTTGCTGAACAAGTAATCGAGAACGGAGGCATGGATCACGTCCGGCATCAGCTCGCGGACCTCTGGCAGCGGAGGGTGCGGCACGTCGTGGCGGAGGTGGGTTATCGGGTTGAACGACCATCCCTCGACTTCTATCTTCTCTATTGCACCAACTGGTCCCTCGAAGTCGAGTACGTCGATGGAGGAGAAGAGGCCAAGGACCCGGAGGAGCATGTCGATGTCGCGCTCGACGATATTGCATCTGTGAAAATACACGAAGTCGAATCGATGGGCGTACACGGGTTTGATGACCAGCTTTCCACGGTCGAGGTCTGATAGGGCGTCGGCAAGAGGTGGGAAGTCGGTATAGAGGATTTCGAGGTAGCATAGCTGGGGTAGCGCGGTAAGCAAGGACGAGAGTGCATCCACTGTCACCCCGATGAAGCCGTCGATCCTGAGCTTCTTCACGAGCTTCGCGAGGGCCGGTTTCGCCGTGAAGAAGGAAGTCGCGCCCTCCATCGACGTAGCGCGGAAGAAATATTGCACTTCTATTCCCTCTACCCGTGCGGTGTGTCTCTCTGAGACGACACCTGCCTCATCTTTGCAAATGAGCGCCGTCTGCTCCCACAGGTAGCTTCGACTATAGTCCGCCCATCTCTTGGAGACGAGCGAGCAGTTGTGGAGAGCGCCTTCATCGTCGTGCAGATATTCGATGATGTCGAGCTCCAGCTCGGGTGGAACACGGGAGGAGCTTGGTGGCACCTGCATTTTCCTAACATTGCCTTGAAATTAACAATAATGCTTGACTGAGGTCGTGAAAGAAGACTCACAAGTGTTTCTGGAGGTGTAAATGGTGTCAGAGTGTCTCAGGGAGGATTCTGAAGAGGCGGTCGAACTTCTGTACGTTCCTTACCGGCCCTTATATGCTGAGCGGGCGGATCACTTGTGTCGATAACATGCTGGCCGCGACAGGGGAGGCCAAAGCATGACCGCTTGGGAGCTATCGAGGTGGATAGTTGGTCTACTCATCACAAAAACGAGGGGAAGTCAATGCAAAAGGTTGAGGCCCAAGCGTCACGCATGAGCAATGGCAAAGCTGTTCGAACGCGGAGATGGGAGGCCAACACTTTGACGCGTTAAGTCGACCCAAAGTTATGAATACTATAATAGGTACCGCGCGCCCAAACAGCGTGAGCTTAATGGTTCCCGATCAGGAGAAAAAGAACAAAGGCCGAGTTCTGCGAGAACAATTGCAAGAGAGTCGGAAGCGGTGCAAGTCATTTCCAACTTCATTGGACCCACCAAAGCTGACATCCCAATGCCATTCCCAGACAAGGAGCAGAACTCTGCCCGAGCGTCGACTCCTGGCCCGCAACACGAATACCGCTGTATCATAGAAAGCGCGTCCGGTGTGTTGTAATTGTAGCAGGGCCAGATCAACGTCTTCACGCACCATAAACCTGCCCGACGACAGGGTTGCTGACAGACCATCAATGGCAAACAACCGTCTTGTGGACGTCACAAGCCGGTGTAGAGCTTAGAATCAATTCTTGGAAGCAGGCGCATGAGAAGGCATGAAACTGGAAGAGAGCGTCGTGCTCATCGAAGCCAAAGTGTATTGCCGCTCATCCAAACCATTGACCTTCTCCAACCACTTCGAGCCATGGTACACTAGGGTTAGGGTTAGGTGGACGAACCGACAAAAGAAAACGGCCTGCCCAGCCCGAGGGCCGAAGCAGGACAGGAAAATATTGAGACGGTGCACGAGCCGAAGCCCGTACAAACCGCGAGGTCCCCCTGGGGACAGGGTCGCCGTGCTATGGGAGGCCCCCACGGCCCACGAACCCTGGTTCGTGAAGGGGCGCGTGCCATCAAGGTAAGTATGAGTTGCAACCATGCGCGAGCGGGGCTTATAAGGGCGACGGCTGTGCGCACGGACCAGGTGCCCGGTTAGCGAGGGCGCAGGTGTTGAGTGTGGTCGCTTAATACGTTGCCGCTCTACAGAACTACACTGAAGGTCCCGACTTCAAAACTTGCCATACGAACGCATGCTAGTACATTGAGGTACGGGGTGGACACATAGAGGTTAACCCGTATTTCAATTACGGTGATAATAATGTGCAAGGGCGCGCGCAAGCCTCACAAGCTTTATTACTATGTACAGTGGTTTGCAAAAAAGACTTCAAGTCCGCTTCGCGCGCGAACATGTTTGTCCGTGTTTGGATTGTGGCGGGAACGCTCAAACAACCGTCAGGCCTCGCACAGCGGAGGCTACCCTTGTGCACAAAACCCCATGAGCCACCTCAGAACGCATCCGGTTCATGATGTGAGAGCTCTCTGGCAATTTACAGCCAAGAAAATGGGGGGTAGTAGGAGAACCTACAGTGAGGGTGAAGTGGCCGTGAGTGCGCGGCTTCCGGAATGGGCATTTAGCGCTCAAACAAACAAGGGCAAATAGGTGCTCGCCTGAGGGCGACCTGCAGTGTTTTATGCAAATCACTGTAATACACACAAGACCCGTCGGAGTCAAAGTTATAGAAACGAAGAACAATACTACGAGGCCAGTCGCTACTAGGAGCTCACACCCATCTCGATCTCAAAGCTTGAGCCACAGCGGCGAGTTCGACGTCTCGACCACGACCTCGCCCCGCTTCTCTCCCCCGTCCTCCCACGCCGCGCTGCCCTTCGCCGACTCCCCGCGGACGCGCTGCACCTGCACGCTGCGCCTGCGGCCCTTGCCCTCGGGGTCCTCCGCCTCCGCGTCCCACTCCACCGTCGAGCGGAACCACCTGGAGGAGTGGACGTCGAACGCGCCCTCGTATGTGGGGTGGAGGGTGACGCGCGCGGGCGAGTTGGAGGTGCGCGCGTTGAGCGTGAGGGCGTGCTCCACCGGGGCGTCAACGACGGTGAGGGCGAGGGGCGCATTGGAGGTCCGCGCGGAGACGTCGAAGGTGCCACCAGCGCCGGTCGAGGAGGCTGAGGTGGATTGGAGGGTCACCTCGCAGTCGATGTGTCTGTACGTGTAGACATGGTTAGCTGTGAGAGAGATGACGGAGATGTGTAGAGAGAGGGCATACCCGTTGGAGGTGCGAAGAATGAGACGGGTGGGCTCCTCGTCGTCGCCGCTAGCGAGGTTCGCATGTACGTTGATGGGGGCGTTGGAGGTCTCGAGCTCGAGCTCGGTCGACGTGTTGAACTTGCCGCGGATGGCCGAGTTCTGCGAGTGCACGCGTATGCGGCTGCCTGCCAAAGACTGTTCCAGCCATATCGTCAGCTCTCGAAGAGGAGAACGTAGAGTGAGCGAAACAGCTTACGTCGACCGTGATCGGCGTGTGGGCGGCGTTCAGAGAGAGTTTTTCGAAGTAGACCGTATCAGAGAGGTCGCCAACATGGTGGACGAAGAGCGGCAGGTGTGTGCGCAGGTCGTTGATGACGAGGTCGTTGGATGAGGGAAGGCGGACGTTGATGTGGAACCGGAGCTGGCGCTCGTTGTGCCGGTGCTTGTAGTTCGGTGTCTGCCCGAAATCCTCTTCTTTAGCACCCATCTCCATCCTCTCCAAATTCCAGTAACTTACGAAGATTCCGAGGCCATATTTGTTCTCGTCGGGCTGCGTACGGCACACCGTCGCCTCCTCGAGCGCCTCGGGGTGGCGATACTCGACCTGAACTTCGACCACGGCGTTCGCGCCTGCGTCCGCAGTCTGCGTTATGTCGATGCTGCCATGCGCGTAGAGGCCCTCTGCGATGAATGAGAGCTCGTCCGCGGCGGCGGGGAGAGCGAGCTGCGCGTGTGCGCGGTACGGGAAGTCGAACGAGCCCTTCGGTTCCTCGACCCATGAAAGGTCTTCCATGCACATCGACGGGTTGTACTGCGCTTGGTATCTCTCAGAGTCCTCCCCGAACCACTGCCCAAGGATTTCCGATTAGCCCTTCCATTCAGTGTACGAGATACATTGACCTTACCGGACGCTGGTGGAAGCCATGATGGAACTTGTGCCTCTTGTGCATCACAACATGGAGCACGCCGAAGATGAGAACGCTGTAGCCAACAAACTTCCAGAAACGGCGCTTGCACGCTTTCTTGCGCTCGACGTGGTCGTCCGTCGCGGGTGAGGGCTGCGGAGCGGCCCCGTATGCAGGCGGGCTGACGGGTGTCTCGCGCCCTTTCTCCGGGTCATCGAAGTACGGAGCAGATCCCGGAGCCATGGGGTCGTCGCGGTACGAAGTGGGGAAAGTCGCAGAGTTCATGTTAGTGGGCCTGGTGGATGCGGAAATGAGTAGAAAGGTGGGATGACGAAGAATGGTGTTTGCAATGTATCACGTTCTTATATGAAGTCAGTCGCGCGCCATCAAACTTTGCCCTCGGGCCCTTGTGGGGGCAATCGTCCTGGCCCGGCAGCGGCTTGCGAGTAGCTGCGGCGGGGACGCGTAACGGCACGCCCAGTACCTTCGAGCACTGCGCAGCCACACTAGTGGTGTACATGCATGCGCAACATGAGAGACCAAGAACAAAATGTATACGGACTAGGATGCGCAGCGGTCGGTGCCTGGGATGACGCCGACATCCTGTGGTGGCAATCTCTCCGGTGGTCCGGATCAATCTCGAGGCTCAGGTCACTCAGTGACTACGTACGATCTGTCGCAGTTGGAGTGTGCGCAGCATACCCGACGCCTCCTGAAGCTGCCCGAGGGTTCGCCGGAAGCTCTACATACTCACCATTTCGAAATTCATGTGTTCGTGAGCGCCCAACGACGGACCGAGTGTTTCATCGGAATCTGTATCAATAACGGTGGTCGTGCGTCGCTTCGTCGAATCTTCACCCAAGTGGGAACAATTTCAGGCAAAGGTTAGCAGCGGCTGTGCAGGACGATCAAAGGTAAACGCAGCTGATATGCACAAGCGTCCATTGACGTTCAAGCTCCATTAACCCTCGAGCTTTTCAAGAACATCTGTTGCCCCTTCTTCTCCCCGTACCACTCCGCAAACATCAACTTTCGTGCCTCCCATAGCGTCCGCATCTCCCCATTGACCACCGCCTTTTGCAGTCCTAGAGAGTAGTGGCCGCGGCCGTCTTTGAGTCCGACCAGCATCTCGGTGGGCTCAGGACCCTGCACTAGCTTCGTGCGCCGAAGGGGGAGGACGACACCTTGGGACTTTGTATGCAGGGCGGACTGGATGACGAGTTGTCGGCCGGTGTTGGATTTTGGGGGAGCGGGGAGGACGAACATGCGGCGGATGATGCGAGAGCGACCTCCGAGCAAGACGGCCCCGAGAACGATGCCAGTTGTGAAGGTCGTAAACGCGAAGAAGCCTCTCTGCCACCGGGGACGCAGGACGTAGTGGCCCACTACTTGGGACGGGTCCTTGGGCTCTGGAGTTGTTGGCTGGGCCGAAGCATTCGGAGAAGGCGAAGCAGAGTCAGAAGACTGCGGAGGGAGCTCCTCCCATTTCGTCCAGTGATTCCACGACAGCTCGCACATCGTAGTGCTGGGTCGGACGCAATGAGACACGTGAAGGAATAGACACGACCTGGACACGTACACTGTAACGAGGTCTGCAACGACCAGGAAGTACGTGAACCGGGCCCACCACGGCAATCCTCCGCTATCGTACATAGGCTTCACATTGTCGATGTTGATTCCCTGGGAACGGAGAGACCGTGGACCGAATAACGACCGTCTGAATGCGGTGAAGAGTTTGGGTGGCGGCATGAGACCCCAAGTGCTAGCGTTTTGACAGGAGATTGTTGCGGCTGAGAGTTTGCAAGTCGAATATCCGACCTGAGGAAGCAGCCGACGACGAGAGAGCGCTGAGGCGAACCGAGCTGCGACAGAAGAAAGGATTGCAAGCAAGGACTCAGACGCGACCGACGACACAATGTTCCGAACGCGTCGCAGATGAGGGAACCGAACGAGCGCCCGGCGCAGTGGTCCGGACCGCTCTCGGCACGGTCCAGCCGGGCAACAACCAAGCCCCTTCTTTACCTCTGCACGGTTGATCACAGACCACCATCGTCTCTGAGTACCCCGCTACCTTCGTTCTGGTGTGCGTTTTTGGTCTTGTCTGGTACAATGGGAAAGGGAACTTGTTAAAGCATTGTCACACCCTCCTCGCGATGCTTAGCCTTTGAAACCTTGAACCTCGGCGAAATCGCGAACGCGAACCCAGTCCTACGGCATGGCATGCTCATACAAAATAATGTCGGTGGAATTAGAAGCTCGGGTCAAGGTGTGTACCCGCAGCATCTATATGAGTTTCCCCACATTAGCTCAGCCTTTGCCTTTTCCAGCGAGAGCCAGTTCTATTCAGACTATCGATGCTCAAGAGGATGCCGCGAGTCCTCGGATTCGAAGCAGCACAACCGAGATTAGCAAACTCACGCTTCACATCAAGACATAATGGTGTCGCCTATTTCTATCCGCCGCTCCACGTCCACGCACCACGTACTTTCGTCCTCATGCTCACGACGCTTCCGTCTTCTATGGCATGTTTGCACCGCACATGATGCAGCCTACCATGGCGAGTTACGCCGTATAGGTCCCGTCGCCGGTCATGCGGCATGATGCTCTCGGGAAGATGCGATTTAACCTCTCACAAACCCCTTCTCATCTTTCACCGTCTTTTCCATGCGACGACGAATGCGCATACATACGTCCTGCTAAACTTCAGGATCGGTAGCGGACTGGCACCTGCCTGCCCGCACCGGCGGCCCGCTGGCGCACGGAAAGAAGCTCAAACACTTTGCAGGTCCGCATATATACATTCGGCTTGACGACGGACGCTCCAACGCCTTCGTCCTTCAGTCATGGGTTCCGTCCTGCAGAAGACCATCCTGTTGACTCACATGCTCACAGGTGTCGCGTATGCGGCATCCGTCCTTGCCTCCCTCGAGGCCCGGGCGACGAGTGCGTGCACGCTCACCGCTAGCGGCTCAGACGATGCGCCCGCGTTCCTCAGTGCCGCGGCGGACTCGAGCTGCCCTACGGTCACCATCCCGTCCGGGACGGTGCTGTCCATCCGCTCCAAGCTGAACATGACGGGCATCTCCAACAAGCACATCGTATGTCTCTCCATTTTCTTTCCCCTTATGATCCACATTAACCCAAGAGCGGCTGGTCTGCGATGTGATGTAGGACCTGCAAGGAACAATCAAGTTCAACGACGACCTCGACTACTGGACGGACAATGCGTTCACCTTCTCCTTCCAGGACCAGGCCGCGTTCTGGCTCCTTGGCGGGACGAACATCCTTCTTGATGGCGGAGGCACCCTCGACGGCTCCGGTCAGGCGTGGTACGACGCCTTGTGAGCTTTCTTACGCGCATAGCACCCCAGCAGAGACGTCGCTGACAGGATTTGGGCGCAGCGCGAAGGACGATGATACGGTCCGGCCGATCCTGCTGACCCTGTACCAAGCGACCGACGTCACGGTGCAGAACATCAAGATGATCAACGGCCCTGAGTGGATCAACTTCGTATGTAACACTGCCATACTGATTTTTATGTCGCCCCGTCTGATCAGATGATTCTATGCGGCAGGTAAACGAGGGCAAGAACGTCGTCTTCCGCAATATCACAATCTCGGCCGTGTCGACGTCCTCGCACGCCGCTAAGAACACCGATGGATGGGACATCTTCCGGAGCGACAACGTCACTATCGCGGACTCGGACATCAACAACGGCGATGACTGCGTCAGCTTCAAACCGAGTATGCGCTTTCGTGTGTGTGGTATTCGACCGGGTTCTGATAGCAACGCGACAGACGCGACAAACATCTTGGTGTCCAACCTGTCTTGCAATGGCTCCCAGTAAGTCGGTGTGCCCGTCAGGTGGAGCAAAGGTACCGACTACATTTGCTTCATAGCGGTATCTCCGTCGGCTCCCTCGGCCAGTACTCCGGCGAGTACGACATCGTCCAGAACGTCCTGGCCACGTAAGGCACTCCCATTCTTCACCTCCCTTCCCTCGCCTTACTAAGTTGGCGTGAATGCCCCTCGATTCGCAGGAACATCCGCATGTCGAACGCAGAGAACGGCGCCCGCATCAAGGCGTGGGCGGGCAAAAAGGTGGGCTCGGGGCTCGTCAAGAACATCACCTTCGACGGCTTTGTCGAGAGCAACGTCGACAGCCCCGTCGTCATCGACCAGTGCTACGAGACGAGCGACAGCAACTGCGCCAAGTACCCCTCCAACACGTACATCGAGGACATCTGGTTCACTAAGTGCGTCAGGCTTTCCGTTCGGGTTAAATATGCGTATGACCTCGAGCTGACTGGGGTGTGGGGGGATGTGTAGCATCTCGGGGACGTCGTCGGGCAAGAAGAAGGCGGTAGTCGCGAGCTTGTCGTGCTCGCCTGACGGCCGCTGCAGCAACATCAATGTCAACGGGATCACGGTGACGTACGTCGTTCGGTTGCCTTCTGAGCTCTGGCGGTGGGGACTGACAAACGTTTCTGTATGCCCAGGCCGCCCTCGAAATACGGCGACGCATCCTTTAGCTGTGCGAATGTCGACCTGACTGGGGACGACGCTTCGCTCTTCGGGACGTGCACAACCACGGACTGAACGCCACACAAGACGAAGAGGCCCAGGGACGCGAACTCAGAACCGTCGGGGAGGCTTTCCAGAGCGAGTCAGTGCGAAAATGGTTGTACAGCATCCAATGCAGAGATCGGATTATCGCGGGTCTACGGTGGTAAAATACACAGGGGATACAACTACGAAGAAGGATCAAATCGATTGTCTCGGCAGGTATACAAATATACATACGCTGTCCCTCCACAGCTCAGAGTAAAAGCGCATCCAACGACGCGCGCTCACACCCGTAGTTCCACCGCGTCGTTGAGCGTCTCGACGCTCACCCGCCCTTTCAAGTGCCGCTCGGGGTCGTTCATGGGCCCCCACGTCACGAGCCCCCGCCACGCCTTCATCGTGCGCTCGGTGAGCGACCAAGAGCGGGTGCGTCCCTTGTGCGCGGGGTCCGCCGCATTGTTATCTGGGTCGAAGGCGAGGTGCCCGTTCGCCGTCCCGATCTCGAACTGGCCCTCGAACGCGGGGTTCAGGCGCACCGTTGCGGGCGAGTTGGAGGTGCGCGCGGAGAGCGTGAGGGTGCTGTCCACGGGCTGCTCGGGGAAGGAGAGGTCGACGGCGCCGTTCTGCGTGGATGCGGAGACAGCGAAGAAGCCGCCGGTTCGCAAGGTGCGCAAGGAGATTTTGGAGTGGATGACGCTGCGGGTGCGGGTTGTGATGAGCGTAAGGTGTCTTGCACAGGGAGAAGCGAGAGGGCCAGGATGGGGCGGGGAGTGGGGGAGCTTACCCGTTCTCTGTGTGCAGGGTGAGGTTGGTTGAGGCGTCCCCTTGGCTAAGGGCATCGTAGTCAAGAACAACGTTGGTGTCAATGGGATGGTTGGAAGTCCGGAGCTCGAGCGAGCGCGAGACCCGGAACTTGCCCTCTATCTGCGCATTCGAGGTGACAAGCGTCGCGCTCTCCGCATCGACGTACTGCACAATGCGTCAGAAACAGTTCAGAAAGAGTGCACAGGTCGCACGCGAGGACGCACATTTCCGTAGATTGGCTTATTGGACGAATAGACCTTGAGCGAGTCGAACGCGACATTGCCTTCGAGCTTGGAGAACACGTGCGTGAATAGCGGGAGATTTGTCTCGATCGCCTTGACGCGCAACAGTGCGCTTTTCCGGGTGGAACCAGGGAAGAACACGTCCACCGTAAACTTGACGCCATCTGCGGCCCACCATGTCTTCGGAGTCTACGCCACAGAAATGTCAGCCTTTGAGTTTGGAAGGAGATGTGGCAATGAGACCGACGAGGATTGCAATGCTCCTTTGGTTCGCAGCTGGCTCAAGCAAGCAGATATTCACGGACTGCAGGGCTTCGTCCGAGTAGTCACGCGGTGTGATGTCCACACGGACGATGCCTTCCGGTATTGAGCGGTCTGTCGATGGAAGGAAGTTGATTGTGCCACGGGAGAGTGCACCGCGTCCCCATACGTACAACAGGTCGGCGGACAGAGGCACGAGGAAGGTTGTTACGGGCATGGCATTCGAGGTTATCACTCCAACGCTTCGGTGGGACGCAGAATTGCACGAAATGACAGTTCCGTCGGAGGTGCGGGGGAGAGGGAACTGGAATGGGGAAGGGAAAATAAGCAACAACTCCGAAGGACAGTTCCTACGCTGGTAGGAGATCTCGTGCCCATGCCCGGTCCATATATTTTCTGGGGACGCAAGAGGCTCGCCCGTGGGGGTATCGACATGACGGAGCTCACCTGCACATGCCTTCCACCATTCTCCCAATGTATGCCTGCCACCGCTGTTCGCGTGAAGGAGGCGAGGACAATGTAGATGAGGAGGGCGAAGCAGAACGCCTTCAGGAAGCGTTTGCCAGCGGGCTCGAATGTTTCGATATGATGTGCCGGTGGAGGCCCAGGTCGTTGGAGAAGGGGTGCCCGAGATGTTCCGGCTTGCGCTTCAACATCTACGGTGTGGTGTTGGTAGGTAGTGTGCCCTGGATATGCAGGGGGTGGAGGGAGGGAGGCTTCCTGCGCTTCCTCAGAAACCGCAGAGAGAGGACCTGCGCGCGACTTCATCGGTGACTCGGGGGTGTTGTCCGGGAGAATCATCGCTCGCTCGCGGCAGGGCAAGGTTTGGGCCAGATGAGCGTGGAAGAAAACACTGCAGAGAGACAGCTTTTTGCTGAATACCGTCGCACATCAACATGAACCACCGCACTGATTCGTTTTTCCACATGACATTCGGCACGCTGCGCGAACTGCGCTAGTGCTGCGCGGTGCCTGCCTGAGTCACTCGAAGCGTCGCGCCTCGCCAGTTCCTGGTCCTCCGGAAGGCCTTGGGTGGGACTTCTTGAAGGCCCTTGCGAATTTCATCGCATGGTCGTGGCGGCTCCGTAGTCCGCCCGCAGCAGGCGTTGAATACCGAATGGTCTAGCGAAGCCACATGGTGTCAAATAGGACCGGTGCACAATGGCAGCATGATAGACGGAATGCGGCAGAAAGATAAAGACCAGTAGAATGACGGTGGTGGTGCGCATATACATGCGAGCGAGGAGGAATGAGTTGCGTTCTATGGTGAGGCTCAAGCAAGTCCGCTCGCAGCGCGGGGCCGCGTCGGCGCTGGCTCGCGTGCAACACGCGCAGTCCCTCTGCAGCACTCCTCCATCATCCTCATCCTCCCTCTCCGACTGGAACAAATCGCTGTTTAAATGGTGCTTTCCGTTTCGTATACCCCGTCAAATCCTTGGTTCTGACTACAAACGCCACCTAGCTTCCTCTATCACTACTCAATGCCGCGCAAAACAAGCCCATGGTGAGTAACCGTCCGCAGGAACTCCGCGTCGCGCTGGGCTAAACTCAGGAAGGCTGACTGCTGCACACCCGCGCATGCCTAGTTGGTGGAGCTCAAGAACGGCGAAACCTTCAACGGTCATCTCGTCAACTGCGACAACTTCATGAACATCACCCTCCGGGAGGTCTACCAGACGAGTGCCGAGGGAGACAAGTTCTGGAAGCTGAAAGAGTGCTATATTCGAGGTAGCACGGTGAGTTCCACTTGGCTATGCGCCCTCCATGCTATTCAGATGTGGTGAGATGGGATTCCACGATGCACATTTCTGACCGTGACCGTGAAGGCCGGTCGTATACCGTCCATTTGGAGTGTGGAAAGTTATCCAAGCCCACATGTTCTATCAGAACGCTGGGTTGTGCTTCTCTGCGTACTTCTACGTATATAACCACTCGGATCACCCATACCAACTGCTTGTCCACGCTGCGAGCCCTTTGGAATGCCATAGCGGTCCTCGCGGAACCGCCCTTCTTTTTGATCTATGGCAAAGTTCCTTGCTAAACTCCACTCTTATGATCCAGATCAAATATTTGCGAGTACCAGACACGCTTCTGGACGCCGTCAAAGAGGAGCAAAATCGCGCACGAGAAGCTGGCCGCAGCGCGCGTGGCGCGCACGTCAGCGGTGCCGGTCCAAGAGGGCGTGGCGCACCGCCTCGAGGTGTGTATTCCTCCGATATTCTGGTAGGCTACTAACCAACTCGTTTCTATAGGTCGCGGCATGATGCGTGGTGCTGGTGGTGCCGTTCGCGGCGGCCGTGGCAGGGGAAGGGGGATGTGATCAGTTCCCGCATCACCATCCGCCCGCGCGGCTTGCGAATGCTCTAGCTTTGATTGTTTGCGATTTGCTTTCGTATGTGACAGTACTACATATCGATAGGACAGCCCATGGGTCGCTTGTATAGCATATATTTTGAGTCTATAACAAGCGACACTTTCACATTTACCCTTCGACGCTGCTGTTGTGGTTGTCCGGGGCCAGGGTGGGGCTATACTCTAGAGACACAACGTATATAGGCCGTGATCTACTACATACAGAAACCAACAATTTGGTGGTACAAAGCAGAAGCAAAATGCACAACAAAAAGGTCCATTAAATAGTTCAGAACAAAACGCAATTTCGATCCGGCGATCATTCAGACAGGTCTTCCACGACATTCGACACGATCTCGAAGTCTACCGTGCTCGAGCCGTCGTCCGCCTTCTTGTACACCCACCGGCCCTGGGGAGGGGATCAGCTTGAGTCCGCTATAACCCATCGGAACGCCGAACGGAAGCACACGTACCCAGTACACTACGCATCCGATACCGATGACCCTCAGGACGGAGTCCGGGCGGAGCATTGCCCTGCGGATAGACTCCTGTACCCCGTCGGACTCGGCGAACTCCTTATTTTTGCGGCTCTGCATCCAGTTGTTCAGGTTGATCTTCAGCTCGCGCAGGTTGTCCGCCTTGTCCACGACCTGGTCGTACTGCACCTGTCCCCAAATGAACGCAGGAGAAGAAGTGCAATTCGCCAATCAGCCCACTTCGCCCTCCCACCCGCGCATACATACACATATAGGTGGCTAATGGCACTTACCCCTTCGGGCGTCCAGATCGTCGAACACGAGAGCGTCTCGAGCAGCGGGAACACGCTGCACATGCACTCGAGGTCCTTCATAGTCATCTGCGTCGAGTCTGCCGTGAAGTGGCGGAGCGTGTCCCGGTGCGTCGCGGCCATGTCGAGGATGAACCCGCGCGGCACCAGGGCCTCGCCCTGCGTCGAGAACGCGTTCAGCGTGAACGACACGAGGCTCGGGCGGGGGACAACCCGCAGGATCCACGTCCACAGCTGCTGCGGGCCCTGCAGGTGCACCGAGCTCGTACGCACTGTCAGCTCGCGCAGGTTCGCGGCGGGCACGTCGTCGTAGCGCGAGAAACCCGCGGGCCCGAAGTACTCGGTGTCGAGCGTCTCGAGGAGCGGGAGGAAGGTGAGGATCTCGAGGATCGCGGACGAGGGCGCGCCCTTAAGGTGGAGGGCGCGGAGCTGCGGGAGCTGCGAGAGGACGGAGATGAGGATGGAGGCGGGGACGCCTGAGCAGCGCTGCAGAAGGCAAAAAAAGAGAGAAAAGGGCGAACAGAAAGGGAGAGGGACGGAAGGCAAGGATGATCAGGATGGGCGGTCAAGCGGATGGGCGGAAGAAAGCGGACTGACTCCGAGCTCAAGGTGTGTCAGAGTCGGCCCGAGCTTCTCGGACCAGCCCTGGAGGATACGAGGCTTTCCCTCCATGCACCAGATCGAGACCTTTTTGAGCCCCGTGAAGGCCTGGAGTCGTTCCCAGATCTCGTCAGAGAGACCGTAGAAGGTGCGCACGACGAGCTCGCGGACTGGGAGCTGTTGAAGGGTATCGAGGTATGTCATGAGGTCTTGCTCGCCGACTAGGTCGGAGCTGTCGTCGGACCAAGTAAATGCTTCGAGGTTGATGCATAAACGGAGGGCTTTGCGACTAGCTTCCCAAAGGTCCGGACGATAGGCTCGTACAGAACCTGTCTCAGGATCAATACGCGTCAGGGCCGCGGAAACCAACAACCATGTAGAGCTCACCAGCTTCCTGGATATGTCGCACATATTTTGCGTACTCGGGCCTCTTCAGGATTGTGGTTGCAGGGTGCACGATGAGAGGCTGCTGTGAATTTAACATGGATGAGATATTCTGATTACACCTTTCGTCTAGAGCTATTAAAAAAAGAGGGAGCGAGGTCGTGAGCCCACAAATTAATTGTAGGCGAGGCGAAGCACTGAGGGTTGTCTAATCGTAAGCCTTGCCTTTCACAATAGCCAGCCATTGCGGGCGCACATCCAGTCCGATTAGCCTGATCACTGCAAATCAAGAAAACTCACGGGAAGCCTGCTTTTCCTAACCACTCGAACATCAAGGTGGCGATAGAGCAGGGGGGTAGCCGCGTGATGAAAGGCCTTGGAAAGCTGTGCACAAGTGCACAGATCTCGCCGATCAATGAGGTACTCGAGAATTATCGGAAGCACATCGAGCGGTAGGGCGTTCGCAGCGGAGGTTGGACCGACCCCGACGAGGGCCATTCTAGGCCTGGCAAACCGCGCGAACCGTGGCTTGCGTTTGCTTTATCTGGGCGTCAGCTGCAGCTCGTGTGCCACTCCGAGTCCTCGACGAAGCTTCTCACCTCTTGCCGCCGGTCTGCGTGGTGCCCGCCAGCTTTCGAGAGACTGGGATGTCCCGGGCTCGGTTTGCTTTCGCAACTCCGACGGGATGAGAAGAGGGCGTCCGCACGCCGGGTGGGATGATGGGGGACACCAGGTAAGATATACCACGCTCTTACGTACTCTCGCTTTAATAAGCCTCGTGAGAAGCGCCGACGTCGACAAGACCAACGCCATGCAGACTCAATCAACACCCAGGCTTGCTGTCCTCACCTGATGGGAACCATCGGATGGGGAACCACAAACTAAGTACGAGAACAGCGGAGGTGCTTGTTGCGACCACAGCATCCGCCCTATCCTCAAGGCAACCGAGCTGCAACCTGCTGCGTGTCTTACCCAGCCTCATGCCTTCCGGTGGTCCACTCTTTCGTATGGTGGTCCCTGGTTCTGTAAACCTTAGGTTCTATGTAAGTACCCCTCTACTCACCCAGAGTCGGTGAAGGCCTCGGTGAGAATCAATGACTTACACATTGCCTTCGACAGATACCTATTATAGCGTATACAGCTCTCCTCCCGCTGGCTGCGGAACGACGATCGATGGTCACTGAAAGGCCCGGGGGAGTCAGAGCGGCCGACGGTCGTCGACCTTCGTCGACTCCGATCTCGCTTCGTAACGCCACTCCACCCACACGAACTGACTGCGTGCCTCACCCCGCCCACGCCGTGTCACATCGGAACACCTCGCCTGCACACGTCGTGCCCTCCTTGACAAAATTTATGAAGACTAGTACTACAGCCCTTCAAACTCCTCAGCTGCCGGCTGTAGTGGGGATCAGACTGAGTACTCGTTCTCCCCGGCTGCTAGGTTCAGGCACACACAACGCCTCGTTTTGGCAGCGCACGGCATACCGATGGTCAACCGGTCAAGGGTTCCCGACGGGATGGTACGTTTGCAAAATGTGTGGTACATGCGTTGGCGATCCGCGCCTCCCCATTCCCCATTGGGAGCACGCTGATGGCTTATCTCGGAGGTGAATCCGTATAGATCCGTACTCTGCTCTCGGCAGTGTGGGTGCTGGTGTGTGCTAAGAAAGTACGAGCTAGTACGAGCCGTCCCCGGAAGGTGGGCTCCACTCTCTGGCTACAAAACTTTGGCGGGATCAAAATCGGACGCACGGCATTTGACCAGTGTTCAACACCCGGAGTTCGGTGATGGACTGTCTGTCATTTAGTGAGAACGGAAGATACCTTCGAGAACGTCCAACGCACGCATGCAGGTGAAAGGGTAAGGATTTCTGATCTTTGTAGCCGACGACGCCGCTGCTAGCCAGGTTTGGTGATTCAGAGGGGGCAGTAGGGGGGAAGAGGAAGAAGGACAAAGATCGCAATTCGTCATGCACGTGTCAGTATACGAATGCCCCAAAGTACGCATCGGGACCAAACCTTCATGCTCATATCTCGGTGGAGAACAGATAAACACCAAGCGGTAGATCGAAGATAGAACAGACAGGAATAATTTATTGGAAATACAGCACAACAGTCAAGCTAATATTCCATACGGACCCGGCACTGTCGGACAATGGAAACCCTCGGTATCACCTTGATCTATGTCGTACACACACAGAAGCTACATCTTGCGATATCCGATAACTTTTCAAGACCATCTAAGGAGTCGCCCGGCCCGGCCACCTGGGGTAGAGCGAGCACTCGCGGACGGTGTAGCGGTTGGCGAGCCAAGCGAGCAGACGCTGCAAGCACCAGTGGTGAGCGACAGTCAATAACAACAGCAGCAGCTCGGACACTCACCTCGACACCGAGCCCGTACCCCCCGTGCTCGCACGTCCCGTATTTGCGCTGGTCCGTGTACCAGTAATACGGCTCCGCATCGATCCCCTCGCGCTTGTACGCAGCGAGCATCTCCTCCGCGTCCGCAATCCTCATCGACCCGCCCACGATCTCGCCCACGCCCGGCATCAGCAGGTCGCAGCTCTCCGTGAACGTCGCCGCCGCGCCCTCGCCGTCGGTCTTGATCTTCTTCATGTAGAACGCCTTGAGCTCCGCCGGGAACCCGTGCAGGAACACCGGCCGCGCGAGGATGTCCGTCATGCGCCGCTCCGCCGCCTCCGCGATGTCGTCGCCGACCTTGTGCTCTACCATGACCGAGTTCCCCTGCTCGTCCTTGATCACGTTCCCGTCCGCATCCTCTGCCTCGTGCTTGATGTCGTGGTCGTTGAGCCACTTGATCGCGTCGACGTACGACAGGCGCATGAACGGCCGCTCGGGCTTGACGAAGTTCGGGTTGAGCTGCTTGATGAGTGCAGCCGACGCAGGGTCGGCGAGCAGGCGGTCGACCGTCTCGCAGATGATCGCCTCAATGTGCGTCATGAGGTCATCGAACGTGATGAACGCGAGCTCGGCCTCGAGGTGCGTGTACTCGGCGAGGTGCCGGCGCGTGTGCGAGTTCTCGGCGCGGAACGACTCCTGGACGCAGAACACGTCGCCGAGCGAGGGCAGGCATGTCTCGAGGTAGAGCTGCGAGGACTGCGTGAGGAACGCAGGCTGGCCGTAGTAGTCGAGTTTGAAGAGTGTGGCGCCACCCTCGACCTGAGTCTGGACGAGGCACGGCGGCGTAACCTCGAGGAGGTCGTGCGAAGTGAGAGAGGTTCGGAATCCGGCGAGAAGCGCAGCACGGAGCTTGAGGACCGCGGAGGCAGTCTCACCACGGAGGACTAGATGACGGAGGTCAGCTTGGATAGACGGGTCAGATTTCTGTAGGTAGTTCAGTCAGTATCGGGTCGTCTGACATGCAAGCGAGGTACATTTGAACTTGAAAAAGGTCGTGTTTTTTGTCGTCACTTTAGAGTCATCAACGGTTACCCATTGGTGACGGAAATGGTCTCAAGATACTGCTGTTTGGTGACATGGGGGTACTGACCGCATGCGGGTGAATGATCATGAAATGGGAATAACACCCTTCCCATATTCGTTCATAGACAGTGCATGCACGTCGCCCCCAATCTTCAAAGGCGGAAGGCTCATGGGCGAGGGCCATTTCTTGATGTACACCCCCCGAAGAGTCCAAACACCCGACTTCCGATGACGACGAAGTCGAGGTCGCAATGTATGTGACATGGTGTCTCGCAAAGCGAACTGCGCGACGATAGGGCAAAATATCACTGACCTCGTTCAGACGGTTGGTAAACGCCTCGTCTCCACCTGGTGCCGCGCCGAGCACCTTCCAGTAATCGACGACCAGCTCATGTCCACCTGGCGCGGTCTGACCTTCCGGAACGACCTTGAGCGTGCCAACGACTTCGATTGTCGACTCGAGTGTGAGGGTAAGAGCTTCGTATGTCTGCGCCACCTGTCCCGAAAGCACACACTGGAGGAAGCCAGTACCATCCCGGAGGACGATGAAAATGATCTCCTTTTGATCACGTAGACGATGTACCCATCCGGATGTGCGAATGCGTTGTGTGCGGAGGGGAGTGAGGTTGGTGATCTTCGCCTGCACGGACCCAAGGGTAGGTGTTCAATCGCGCACGCGAGTCGGCATGGGTCGTTCGTGCGCACCTTGGTCGCCTTGGGCAGGCTGGGATCCTCCTGGAGGACAATCTCCCTACTCTCCTTGAGCTTCTTTTCCTTGCGCTCGCGCGCGTCCGCCTTCTCTTTGGCCTCGCGCTGCGCGAGCTCCTCTGCCTTCTTCTTTTTCTTCTCGATCCCGTCCGCGCCCTTCTTTGCCTTCTTCAGCGCGGACTGCGTGGGTTCATCGTACGGTGTGCTTGAGTCCTTGCGGATCTGGAACGCGCCGTCGGGGCGGGTATAGAGGGCGAACGCGAGGGACTGGTAGGGTGCCTCCGGGGTGCCTGTGCCAGCCTCGTCTGAGCCCGTTGCTTCATCGACGTGGATCGGAGCCATGGTGGGGGAATATGTGGTCTTGGGAGGCTGTATGCGTGCTTTATGTTATGCTAACGAGTCAAGGATGCGTGGGATATTGGTCGTAGTGACTCACTGAGATGTGCGCTGCTGGAAAAGGTGTGGATATACAAAATCCGATAAACGTCCTCGGCTTATCTACGCGAGATTACCGGGATGGTGGATTTCCTTCCAACAAGCGCAAGATCCGCACTCACGTATATCGCAAACCTTCGTGAAGGCCGCGGTGTATCTGCGACGGAGGGAAAGGCGGTAACGCGATGCACGAAGAGGAGAGCGCAGAGGCGAGATCGAGTCAGGACTGGACTCTGTGCGCGCGAGGCCGCGGAAGGCCTCGTCGCGAGGCGCAAGCGCTTGCTGAGTGCGAGTCGCGAGCATAGCCGGCCACGACGCCTCTCTTCGCCGTTCGTCACGATGATCATGCTCACTCGGTTTAGCAAGGCCTTCCTCTTCACTGTCTTCGCCCTTGTATGTTGTCCTTGACATGGCCACCCACTGGCTTGCTGACTCGTCATCGGTCGGGTGACTCTTCCCCACGCCAGTTTCTCCTGGGGTCGCTTGCTCTACTGCATCCGCCATCCCGAACATACGTCGACACATGGACGGGAGACTTCCTCGGAGAAGGAGGCATGATGCCTATACTGTCGCCGGCACAGGGAGCGAAGGGAGAGGTGATCATGCCGAAGCTGGGCAATGCCACTGCAAAGTGAGTCCACCGTTGCCCTGGGGTAGCGCAGCCAACTAGAAGCTACACGGGCGCAGGGCAGAACTCGGTCGAGCAACCTGGAAACTGCTGTGAGTTGTCAATCTTCTCGACGTTGCATGAAGTGCAGACTGACCTCCTTGACGGCAGGCACACGATGACCCTCCGCTTTCCCGATGTACGTTCCCCATACTCCATATTCGTCATCTCGTCTTAGTGTCCTTCCTCTACCCCCCATAGGAACCAAAAGAAGATGAGCGCGATGCTCTCAACAACTACTTCCACCTCATGTCCCGCCTATATCCTTGCGGCGAGTGCGCCGCCGAATTTCAGAAACTGCTGAAAGCGTACCCACCTCAGGTCAGTGCAGTCAATCTCCCAACACATTATCCCTCAACATCCCAACTACGCATAGACGTCATCGAGGAGAGCAGCAGCCACATGGTAAGCCTATCTCCGGCTGCATGCGTCACGCAGCGTTCTCTTTCTCATGCTTTGCTCTTCGGCTCAGGCTATGCTTCCTGCATAACCAAGTCAATGAGCGGCTGAAGAAGCCTGAATTCGACTGTGCAAACCTCGATTCAACATACGATTGCGGTTGCGGAGATCCACCACTTAACGCGAAGGTCACCCATGGCGCCAACGATCCCATGGATCTCGAGCACGACCCCAGCAAAGACAACTCCGAGAAGGGTATGGTGAAAGGTGGCAGATAGGTGGTGTTACTGCACTGGTTGATGCAGCTCGACGGTAGATGGTGAGAGCACTCGTGTTTAGGTTATTTATTATTTGCTGTTGTTCTTCGGGTGGATGGTTGCTATTTTATGGTATGGGCTCTCGATGCTAATACCAATTTCGTGCGAATTTCTTCATCTGGTTCCTAACGTGTGTACCCCCTCCCCCCCAAGAGCACGTTGTTGAATTTATCCCAGGCATCGGGAAGTCAGCTTCTGCATCAAAGCGCAGAACTATATCTGGAATATCGGGCTGGATACTCCCGCTTACCCAATCGTTGACCCCATGCCAGACGGGCGTTGAGTAGGCTCCGGATCTTAGATCTTATCTCCCATCCGTTTTCTTGATCAGGGTTCATTTTCCCCCGTCATCGCTCGTGTTGTTCAACGTGAACCCCCCACCCCTCAAGTCGCAATGTTCTACATCATCGGCCTCGGTCTGTGTGATGAGAAGGATATCACGGTTCGAGGCTTGGAGGTAGGGAAATTTTTTGCCCCAAGACAATCCACTCACCACCTGCAATTCTCAGGCCGTAAAAGGATCATCTAGAGTGTACCTCGAAGCGTACACGAGTATCCTGATGGTCCAAAAAGAGAGACTTGTCCGTCAACATGATCATCAGAACTGGCTCATCCCATCACTAACGTGGCACGCAAGGAAGCATTCTACGGGAAGGAGCTGATCCTCGCCGACCGCGACATGGTCGAGACCGAATCCGACGAGATCCTCCGTAACGCCGTCACTGAAGACGTCTCGCTTCTCGTCGTCGGTGACCCCTACGGGTGAACCTGTCCCTCGTTCCCATCCACGCCCGCCAGCTTCCACCGCTGACGCCCTTCTCGCTCTAGCGCAACCACGCACACGGACATCGTCCTCCGCGCCCGCGCGCTCGACATCCCGACGCGCATCGTGCACAACGCGTCGATCATGAACGCGGTGGGTGCGTGCGGCCTGCAGCTGTACAATTTCGGGCAGACAGTCTCGCTCGTGTTCTTCACGGACAGCTGGCGCCCGGACAGCTTCTACGACCGCATCCGCGAGAACGCGGACCTCGGGATGCACACCCTCGTCCTGCTCGACATCAAGGTCAAGGAGCAGAGCGAAGAAAACCTCGCCAGGTCAGCCCTTCTCCTTCGCCCCACCTGTGTCTTTCAATTTGTCCGTGTTGAATGAGGCTGACAGGGTGGTGTACCGACGCAGGGGAAGGAAGATATATGAGCCTCCGCGGTATATGTCGATCCCGCAAGCGGTCTCACAGCTCGTCGAGGTCGAGGCTTCTCGCAAGTCAGGCACGCTTGCCCCGGACTCGACGCTTGCGATCGCGCTGTCGCGCGTTGGTGGCGGTCCGGACGAGCGCATCGTAGCAGGCACGCTCGCTGAGCTGCTCGCGCAGCCGCTGGAGTTATATGGCGAGCCCTTACACAGTCTAATCGTCGTCGGCAAGAGGCTACACCACCTCGAGGTGGAGTATGCGGAGCGCTTCGCTGTGAACAAGGAGACTTGGCGGGACGTCGCTGGGAGAGTATATGGTTGTGCACTGGACTAAATACGGCCGGCGCAGTTTCAGTGCATTGCGTGGTCGCTACGTTACCCGTATCTTGAGCCTCCGGAGCCTGTCAGGTGTGTGGTTATAAGTAGCTGGTTCGAGATCCTTAGGTTGTTTTTGTTCCCAATTCAATTCCAAACCATTCTATACTATCCTGTTGATATCCATTCCCTTGGCCACGGCTACAAGACGTTCCTTCTCTCTGCATTACTTTTAGTCTCCCACCTTGCGTTGCACTCATAAGTTACCATGCAGCTCCAGGAAGAAGTGTGTCATCGACGAGGCCAGCCACAACGCGGCCCCCGCGCTCGGCGTGTCATTGTAGGGGAATGGACTCTAAGGCGAGTGGTGTTAGCTTGCGCCATGATGATGACCAAATCGGTACGTTGCAGCTTGTATAGTACCCTCGCAGGTTGTTAGCCGCCACGGCTTCGTTTGGCACTGCCTCTGTGTCGCGCGCTTAGCCTTTGGACTTGAACGTTTGAACGTTCATCTCCGGGCTCCACAACCTGCGCAACCGATTTCGCCCAGATACAACAGTGCACGCTTGCCAAAGAGCATCATAGTACACAGTGGGATTGTTGTTGAGGAGCAGCACAAATGCTTTCGCATGCCACGATACCCCGATGCATCTAGCCCCGACGTGAACGGGACTGTTTTCTAGGATTCATACTGATTCAAGTTCATATTATCAACGGAAAATGGAAGGGCACAATGAGCGCATACACGCACAGGGCATAGGATAAGAGAAAATATAAATGGTCATATATGAAATTCCTACGCTTCACGCATATCATCCATCAACTTCATCGCAGTCCCTGCTCCATTCCTCAGGTTCGTTCGACACCTTGCAGTCCACCCTCTGCATCATACACCGCCGGATCTCGTCGTCCGTCAGGAACGCCGCCTCGAGCCCAGCGACGAGCCACGCTCGCGCCCCGCCCAAGACCGCGCACGCGTGGGGCGCGAGGAAGTCCTGGACGATGCATCCCAGGTCCTCGAGGTCGTGGACGACAACAGTGCCGAACGCGAGGAAAACGAGGCACACGACCTCGACCACGTGGAAGAGGATGTATGGCGAGCAGCTCACAAAGAACCACAGGAAGCGCGGCCCGTACACGGTGATATTGAAGGTGGCCGTGGCGAGCCGCTTCATAACCTGTCCGAGAACGCAGGGGATGACCACCGTGAAGTGCAGCCAGGCTTGGCGCTACAGGTGTACCAAAACGCACGGTACTCCCGGGCAATTTGCAGGGGCTTGGAAGGGCGTTCTGCGTACGTGCCCCGCGCGTTAGAATCGGTGTAATAGTTCGAGGCTGTAGAAGTACTCGATGACGTACCAACTACCCCGATGACTTTGTGGCCATCCGCGAGCAGGACGCTAATCGCGAGCGCGCTGAGCTTCTCGACGGGGCGCCGCCAGAGATGTGGCCTAGCGCGATTGGCATCGATGACCTGATGGGCACCATATCGGGCTCTGGAAGGGAAGGAATATATAAAACCGAAGACGTACGTAGCAGTTCTGCATGCCCCAACGGTTCATGACGACCTTCAGGTCGACGCTCCCGTCGCAGTCCACGGGCACGTCTACCCACAGCTCTCCCATGCCGGGTGGCCAACGCTTCATGGCCCCGAGGTCAAGATACCACTTGATGCGGATCGTGCTAGAGAGGACGCGGCTCAGAGGGCGGAAGACGCAGCCACGCACTGCACTCGAGTACAGACTCACCCATCTACCTGTGGGCCACGCACGGGCACCGACCGGAGAAGCTCTCTCGCTCGCGCTCCGGGTCCCCGAGGTGCGAACAGAAATAGTCGGGCCACGCAAAATGCGAACACAGCCTTCGACATGACCGCGTTTTCCCCCTCCCGCCGCGCCCCTGCGAACGTCGCGCTTGCGATGCTTTCGCTGATCGTCCTAGCATCGTTCACCCACAACGCAAACTGTTTGGGGTGGGCGAGGGAGTACGCGAAGAGGGCCAGGTAGCTGGAGATCCTGGAGCCGAGGTCCCAGGTCTTGTTCAGGTCCGTGATGGGAGGTGGGGTCGTGAGGAGGTAGACGACGTCCGCGAAGGAGGGCTCGCAGACCGCATGCTGGTGCAGGAGGACATTCATCGTTGCCGTTTTGACCATGCTGTTGTCGAGAGGTGGCCAAAGTTTGAGCAAAGAGGACAGCGCAGAGAGCCCTTCGGCCGCGTTGCGGCGACGTACTTAAATGCTTCACGAAGCATTGGGGGAGCGCCTCAACCTGAAGAACAAGAGTATCCAAGGACGCTGAATAGTACCTTATGCGTGTTCTGCACCTCTCTCGACATAGAGGGAGTGGGTGTAGATTCGTTGGTTCTCCCCGGCTTCTGCGACCACAGTCCTTGTACTCAACTCGGGGCCTCAGCTGGGGCGCTGTAAAACTGGCAGGAGTACAAGGGGCTCGCTTCTCGAGAATTGTGGTCAGTTAGGAGTACACAGAAGTCGCAAGGAATATACGCAAATAGGTATCGTAGATGCTTACCTGTGCATTCATATTCAGCGACCAGCCAGCGTCGATAAGCCAACACCATGGCTACGAGTATGGTGCTTCCAAGATGTGGACGTGGACCAGTTCCGACACCCTGGCGTAGACAAAGGGTTGGCATGGTGTCGTATTATATTCGGATCCAGAGTCTACAGAGGTCAGAAAGAGACCAAAGTAGCAGAAGATACTGAGGAAGCAGGTCGGTCGACGTTCTGGGATGCCCAGTCGGCCGACGGACGAGCGCCGGTGCGCAGCCTCGCTTTGTTGGACGCTTCGTTTAGCGCGCTCTTTCCCCGCGGCTTCTTGAACCACGACGACTTGGCTTTCTGTCGCGCTCTACTTATTGCACTCGCTCTCGGTCTGACATTCTTTCTGAATGCTCGCAGTATTCTCAGTTCTCAAGTCCCCCAAGCATTTCGCGTCGCCCGCGGTGGTCAGACAGTCAACTGGCAAGCAGCAATTCCCTCGTCGTCATAAAACGACCTATGGAACAGGCTAGCTGAACCGGTATTGTTTCCATCTATCATCCCAATGTGCATTGACCGTCACTCTGGCTCTTGAAACCTACTTGCAACGCTCCCCCACTCGACTTCAGGCCCCCAGGCCTCTACCAGGTGAGTTTTCCCCCTCGTGCCAGTACCTTTGGCTATCTTGCACGCAACTGCCCCTTTGCCTCTGTCCCGGCATTCCTTCAGATCTGTTCATTCTGGGCTGAACTTGCGGACATTGAAATAAACTGAGGCATCTCATCGTGAGTCCTTCAATAACCGCGTCGCACTTCGACGAATATGAAATGTCGCGAGAGCCAAGATTGAGACTCGGTAGCCACTTCCACGCGTGACTATTCGCCGCTTCGATGTCCAGTTGACCCGTATGGAACCCCCGAGAATCCCACTCAACGATCGCATGATCAATTTCTTGCTCGACTCGTGTTCGACTTTACTCTAGCCATGGAAGCACTGAGGTCGGTTCACCTGTCCGTCCCACATCTTCCTGGGTTTCGCCTCCAGTCCCCTCATGACCACCGCCTTCACGGACATGGATCGTCGTTTGTAAACGCCGACATTCTTCCTCAACACGCGCTAGAGGCCGTCCCTGCGCCCTCAGCAGTGCCTCATCTCTTGGAACTCTAGAGCTGTAAGTGTCCACCCTTTTCGGGTCAAACACACATTCCGGGTGAGCTTTCCGTGAACTTCCACGGCCGTGGGATGGCGTATTCTATAGCCTTGTGAGACACTTACGGAGGGATCCGAGTAATGAGTGAGCACCACTTACTGTATGTGTAGGTAGAGCCTAATATGCGAAGACCACGGCGCGGGCTGGCGGAGTCGCTTGTCCTCCCGCGAACGTCCTTGGAGCGGAGTTTGCGAGGTTGATCGCCGAGCTTCTTGCCCCACAACCTTATTTCTACCCACGTCCGCCTACCCCCGATTTTGTGTCCCTTACACGTCCAGAAATGCCAACGCTCGGACACGGCAAAACACTGTGCCCTCGCCGACTGACGCTTTAGCCACACTTGCAAGCACCCTTAAGTTGCCAGACACCCTGTGATGCTCGTCGTGCCAAGCACACGCATACTTAGGAACAATCCCTTCGGATGAGCGGCATGACGAGATACTACACCGCCAAAAGCCAATCTCAGTGAATTTCGAGTTTGATGGGAAGACGAGGGCTCTTAAGAGCCAAAATTCTGTAACTCACCTGAAAGCCAATTATCAGAAATTCTGATGACATGAAGCGCTGATCCGGACGTCCGCTAAACAACAACCGAGATCCTAACAATCCGGCGCCGATGAACTTCAAGCTCGTCTTAAAACTCGGGCCCAGCCAAAGGCCCGTCGGAAGACCTGCCCCGAGAGAGCCCGAGAGCCCGCCCGATGCGAGAATTTCCGAGTTCTCACGGTTGAATTTCCCTTCAAGCCCGCCCGTTGGACTTGTCGCTCTTTCCCTCGTTCTCCCACCATCTCCCATGGCAGCTCTCCGACCCTCCCGTTCCGCTGCCAGTTTGCTGACCGCTCATAACTTTTGCCAGCCACAGCCAGCCACGCTTTGTACGAGTCCAGCCATGGCGTCCCAG
The DNA here is from genome assembly GCA_022814645.1 of Ganoderma meredithae. Classification (NCBI taxonomy): domain Eukaryota; kingdom Fungi; phylum Basidiomycota; class Agaricomycetes; order Polyporales; family Polyporaceae; genus Ganoderma; species Ganoderma meredithae. Next base: position 55,842 of record JAKLMY010000141.1, read on the forward strand.
GCTAAGGTCAGTGCCGCAGGTCGTCTTTCTGTTTGAGTTCCAGTGACGTGGCATAACTTCGACGTCGTGTCGCACTCACTGTTGCAGGCAATGGTTTTAAGTAAGTCGCTATATTCTGTGTTCTTTTCTCACCTCGCTGAATTCTTGCAGTGACAGGTTGTACAGCGTGAATGGCCCATCCGTAGTGTGGATGCGAGTGCAAGCCGTGTGTTTTCCTCCGTTTTCCTTGTTATTTGCGTGTCTAACGTTGCTCTTTTTAGTTGTGTACATTCCTGGTACGTCGGGAATCTGTTAATCATCAATGAACGCGCTGAACACCCATCAAGGCACGGTGGAAGGTCCGCTCCCTGCGCCGTCGCTGGTGGTGGTCGGTTCCAACTTCCGGCGCTGGAGCAGCGCCCGCGTTAGCGGTCACTGGTGACCCAGTGGTTCTACGCATGGTAAGCATCTGTAGTCAGTTATTGCTTATGTCAATGTAGTACGGCGTACATAAAATATATGCAATGTTTGTGCCCTACGAGCAACCCGAATGCGGGCCCCAGGCTAAGCGACGCAGGCGCTGGAAACCGCCCGGAATGGTAGGAAATGGTCTGGCTGACTGCTCTCCCGGAGCGTGAGATCTCGGTTATCGGAGATCCATCGTAGGCAGCGTTGAGAAATATGGCTCTTAAGTCGGTCTCAAGAGCCCTCAAATGCGATTGACTTAAAATCCACCTGGCGAAACCTTCAAGATCAAAATCCTTAGGGTGACCCTGACATAACGCTTTCGTCGTGTAGGCTTCTAGCTTGAGGCTGTGCGCAATAATGCGTCCGCAGGAAGGACCATTAGTTGGAATCGAATTCGAAGCATCTGCGGTCCATGGACCTGCGGAGTCATTGTGGAGGCAAAGAGCTTCCCAACCCCGGAAATGATTTACGACCAACGAGTCCATGTGCCTTGAGCTCGCGCGAGACCGAGCACGACTCTAATTTGGTTCTTCCCGACCGATTGCCCTAGGGTTGTGGTGCTGCGGCAGCTGCAGCACCACAGTGGGACTATTAGTGTGCCTTCGTTGGGTTGCCACATGGATGGACGTCAATATTGCCAGAATAGTTGACGATAGATAAATCCATTCATGCGGGTAATAGAACGGCGAGGGTCCGGCGGACCAGAGAGAAATATGGGAGATGTGCCTCGCGTGTCGGAGCCGAACACGGCCTGGAGGATCGCGTCCCTCAGCTTTGAGACGCGACGCGACGCGCGCGCCTCGTTCCCACGCGTATATCTCCTCAATTCCCCTCCAACGCATTCCACTTTGCGGCATTGACCTTGTGGGCCACGGTGAGGTATAAAAGGGGGCGACGGATAGCTCACTCTTCTCCCCAACAGCCTCCTCCCAGTCCCATCCACAGTACCGACACTGCGACCAACATCCTCCTCGCCTTTTCCCCTTCCGCGCATCTCCCTCAACTCACCTCCCACATCTCCGCCATGAGATCCGGCCGCCTCATTCAGGACCTCTCTTCTTCCGGGTCCCCAGACAAGCCGTATATGCACGCAGAACACGACGGCATCGTCCACTTCCCCCTCGGCGCCGCGTCCTACATCTACGAGCAGGAGTTCTGCAAACCCAAGCTCCGCGAGCTCGGCCTCATTCCCCCTACTGCACACTTCCCCCACAGGCCTCGCAAGACTTCCTCCAACGCTCCGACGATCCTCGCCAGCACCTCATCCGATGCCCCCCTACCCACCGACGTCGACTCGGACTCGGGTAGCTCCCTAACCCCCGAACCCGTCCAGTCGACGAGCACCCTCATCATCCATATCGGCGCCCAGCCAAACAACAGCCCACACGCAGGCACCATCGTCACCTTCGCCCTCGCCTTCCTCGTCGCCCGCGCCATGAAGCGCGAGTACGCCAAGCTCCGTGCCCGCGCCGCCTCCGAAGGCATGGACCTTACCGGCTGGGCCGACCGCCTTGACGTGCGCATCCAGCTCGACCTCGTCGACACAGCCCCAGACTCGGCCAAAACCACGACGGGCCCCGACGGCATCGTCTACCAGCGCTCGCACCGCTCGACGGGCGCGATGCAAACCTTCCTGCCCGACTACCACGCGCTCCTCGCCGAGCTCTCCGCCTTCATCGGCGGGGAGGTCGAGCACACGGTGACGTACCAGGAAGCGCTCATGCGCACCCCGGCGATGCGCGACGCCCTCCGCGCCATCGTACTCGACCGCGTGCGCCTCGCCTCCGAGCTCGCGCCCCAGCGCGAGGCCCCCGCGGTCCGCTGCGCGTGCCCTGCGCCTGGGTGCGGCACTGCGGACAAGCACGGCATCCTCAACGAGTACGCGGTGGCAAAGGACACGGATACGACGACGATCACGTTCCACTGCCCGACGCACGGCCCGCACAGCGTGCGGCTCGAAGACCCCGATGAGCGCGCGCGCATCGAGCTCAACACGCCCCTCCGCAACCTCGCGCGCACCCTCGTCTACATGGCCGACACCGTCGCCTCACGCCCCTCTTGCACGAGCGACGGAGCAGTCGGGCCCCCCGCGCGCGTGCACATGCGCGTGACGGGCGCAGACTACGCGGGTTCGTACCAGGAGTCCATGCTGTTCCGCCCGCTCGCGCGCCTCGCCGGGCGCATGCAGCCCCCGCTGCCGCTGCACGAGGACGGGGTGTGGCCGGTGTTCGTGTACGCGCCGCTGATTGTAGATTGGTCCGGGGCGAAGCTGTCTAAGAGCCTGTACGTGGGTGCGAAGGCGTACCAGTACCTCAAGGACGCGGGGATGAACTGGCTGCTTGAGTTCCGGAGGATGCGGGAGGAGGGGCGGGATCGCGCGGTGATGTACAGGATGGTGGAGACGTGGGTGGAGCGCCCAACGATGCTATTTGGTAGGAACTATACTGTGGAGTATGTGCGGCTGACGTACAAGGACGCTGAGAGGGAGAAGAGGGAGCGGGAGATGCAGCGGGAGGCTGGGACGGTGAATGGGGTGAAGAGGAAGGCGGAGAACGAGAGCGAGGCTGGTACATCTGTCAGGGCTCGCGTTCAGCCGCCTGCTTTGTAGCTGTAGAATCCGTTTGGATAGTTCAGATGTAGCATATACCCTGTACAACATTATGGTGGGACCCAGTTTGTACCCCCCATCCCGGAACAACAGAGACATGTTTGTTCGATGTAACCCGAATAGCTGAGTGTTCTGTCCCGATTTAGACATGGACGAAATGGCTGGTACATTGTGACTAACCATTGAGGCGAACTAGTAGGTGTATGCGCCAGATACCAAGAAGCGAACATATCGGTTGCATTTTATGAGCAACGCCAGCGAAAAACATGACGACTTACCTGATTCGAAGTCACGGAGAGGCCACAACGTGCGCGTTGAAGTTGTACGTCTCCGGATTCTCCACCACTCGGAAGGCATCCCGCTCCGGTGCGCATTCAGCCACGACGACTCCGTCGCGGACCATCGTCGCCTTCATGCTTCCCCCAGCAACCATAGCATGCGACAGCTTCGCCACGCCCTTCTTGACCGTCCACGCTCGTGCCGGAGCGTCGTCTGGACCTGTCGACAAGTACACCTCCGCGGGACCCGTCGAGAGAACGACGACCCAGAACCTGTCGTCTGTCTGCCCCAAACCAAACCAGCCGGACCCCCGCGCACGTCAGCTAAGTTCTGCAGGCGTGAATTCCCCGCTGATATGCGCGCACACACTCACCAACTGCCACCGATCCGGGCGCGGCACCGCGTCGTCCGTCGCCTCCGCGTCCCTGAGATGCGGGCGCGCCCACATGAAGACCCTGTCCCTGTCGATCGGGGGATCCGCGCCCGCCTTGAACGCGCGCGCGAAGTGCGCCGAGAGCTCGAGCCACGCCGTGTGCGGGAAGCCGTCGACCCATGCCTGGGAGTTGGGTTGGGCGCCCTTAATGGGCCCGATGTAATGTGACTCGCCGTAGTCTGTGCGATGGGGTCGGTCTGCGAGTTGCGGGATGGGCGAAGGGTCGTGAGGGCGGAAGGTGGGCGCACCGTTGTAGGAAATGATCTGCACGATGTCGATGGCATCGCGCGCGGCGACGAGCTGTTCCCAGCGGCGCACAAAGAGCCAGTCGTCGCCGCGGTACATCCACTGCGAAGCATTTCATGATGCAATGAGACTCGGTGAGTATATGCGCCCCTTGCGTGGACGCCCCCGTTGACTTACGTTCTTGTTCCACGAATCTGGACCATAATGCTACGGGATGGAGTAGGACATGAATCGCAAGCACGATTGCAGAGACGGCGAATGGCGGCTCTCCGCTTACTGTGAAGAACCAAGGGGAGACGGCCGCCATGAACGTCCGACCGCCGAGATGGTGGATGTGGTGGCGATCAGTATCGAGCTTGGGACACTCGACATCCTCCCGCGGCGAGTGCGCGGTAAGGTGGATGGGCCAGCCACCGTTCCACTGCGCATATAGCACGCTTTCTCGTGAATGGACGTAAACAGGCGAAAGAGGCGGATGTGGGAGCCCACGTTAAAGTAGCCATCCATGGTGGGTATATGCGGATACCGTCGTGGGTCGATGAAGAACGACGGGATGAAGTGGATCTGAGGGAGTCAGGTCGGTATGTGCTGAGATCCTCCTGTCAAAGTCGACCTGAATGCACTCACCGGTGCCACTTCTTGCAGCGAGTCCTTGATGAAGGCGGACGCTTCACGCAAGTCCGAGAAGCCAAACAAGCGGTCCTGCCCGGCGAAGGTAGAGACCAGAGCCTTGCCTTTGTACAGGAGCTGGTGTGGGTGGCTGCAGGTGTCCGAAAGATAGCCGCGCAGGAGGTCGATGTCCTCCGGCGCGCCTCCTGGTAACACCCTGAAACTTTGCATCAGGACCAACGAGGGCTTGAACGAGGCACCGGTGAGCAGGGGACTCCACCTACTTCATGTCGAAACTGAGAAACAGCTTGAAGGGCAAGCCCAGCTCAAGTGCCGCAGCATAGCACAGTGAGACGGAGCGGCTCTGCCAGTCTTCCGGCCCGACGTTGAGGGCAAAGCCGTCGCTATATGCGCGCATCAGAGACTCAATGCAGGGCGCGAATCCCACAGTGGGACGAAATGCGCACATGTGGTGGGCACTCGCAAGCGCGATGTCCTCCTTCCAGTCCTCGATGGTGTATGGCTGACGTGGCCGGGGTCCTACTGTCAGAACCCACTCGACCGCGGAAGAGTGGAATGGGCGCACGTAAGTGTTTCCGACCATAAAACTGCAGTACGTCGGTACTGTCCTCAGTTCCAGTGGGTCGCGATGCAACAGATGGTGGATCAAGCACTCAACTGAGCGACGACCAGTTTCTCCTGGCTTGGTTCAGACTCGTCATGATGTGTACTGGTTCCGCATCCCATTACTGGTGGTATTTGAAGTGGAAGGGGTCTCCCCGACTTCGTCGATGGCGGTTCTAGACTAAAAAGATAAGATGAAGCGCTACGACAGCAGCGCAGAGCACCATCAGAGCAACAAGGAAAGCCGCCGAGATATCGCCGCCAGATAAGGCAAGAACGCGGTTCAGAGGGAGCGCACCACAAAACAAGATCCTCCAGCAGTCCAGTGAAACCCCGATCGACAAACATTAGCATAGTTACACTGTTAGCCACTAATAAGCACTGATGACGCGCTTCGGACGACGAAATACAGGGAAGGCAGCCGAAGGACTCCGAGTCGCTGCTTGTATGCAACGTGAACACTCTACACCTGGCAGGAGCTCGCTCTTGAAGACGCTGAGAAATACGAGATTGTAGTCACATAGCAAGATGGGTATACGTACAAATCCATGCAGACCGAACAGAGTCCCAACCAGAGCGACGATCCCCAGGACGGCCATACGGCAGAAGCCCGCTCACGCAATCCGCACCTAGAACACCCTCTCCATCCCCGCCAGCGGCAGCTCCTCGACAAGTTTTTGCGTCGCGTATCTCCACCCCTGGGGCGTCGCGATATCGAAGTGCTCCTTGAGCTGGGAGGTGGAGAGGGGCGTTTTGAGCCTGAAGAGCTCGACGACGGGGTAGCCGTACTTGGACTCCTTGAGTCCCTGGTCGAAGTCATCGTTACCGACGCCGGTGGGATCGTTGACCTCCCCAGGGACTTTGGGTGTTGTCGTGGTCATGACATAACTAGACATGGCGATGAGTGTGAGAAAAGGTTGGACGCCAGTGTCAACGCACACAATGATACAGATACATGCGGTAAATGGGGGAGGGAGAACGCGAGAGTAAATGATAGGGAGGCAGGGAGGCGCATATAAGGATCGGATGGTCTGAGAAAAGGGAATGAAGGGGGCACGTACGTGATAGCAGACGTAGGCGCGGTCTCGTAGAGCCAGAGATGCGTCACGGTGTCCTTCAGCTTGTATTTCCGGTATTCGTGATTCTTCTTTCTCTCGGAAATGAGTTTGGTGAACTCGGGCTTGATGCATAGTATGACATCTTCGAGCGAGCGGTCGTCGTCACCAGCCTTGGCCTTAGCTTTGGGCTTTGGCTTTGGCACGGTAGCGGGCTTCGACGCTGTCTTGGCGTGTTTCAGAGGGTGAGGGGATGCGTAGTTTACTGCAGCGTCTGTTTCATCAACCTCGGAGACGAGGTCGGGTTCGTGGTCGTGGTGCGAGGGCTTGGGGAGTTTTGGAGTTGTGACAGTGCTGGGCCGAGGGACTGACTTGGCAAAGTTGAAGAGCGTGCTTTGTTTCAGCGCCTTCTGTGTCCGTTCGGCAGGCATCGAGAGGAAAGGAAGGGGCAGCAACGCGTAAAGCAGCGACAAGAAACGAAGGGAGCCAGTGGGAACGACCAGGACGGAGACTCGAGAGAGAAGGTTTGGCGCGCTGCACCCACGACGCGGTTGTGGCTGCAGTGATCGGTGTGCGGCAGTACCCGAGATTTGAGATGGGGGCTGTGCTCCCTCCCGCGGCCCTCGTTTCGTTGCTTGTTTTGAACCCTTCTTCCTCCCTCAGCGCACACCATCGCCTCCCTGGTGACAGGGAGCGAATGCAGAGCAGCAGAGCATTCTAATCATACGATATCCAGCAATATCTCCACGGGAAACAACGATGGAGCTTCAAGACACGGGAACAGCCCGTCCCAAGCCAGGCTCGCGGTGACGTCAGAGCCGTCTCCACAAGGAGGCTGGAGTATAAGACCGAGGACTTCTCATTAACGCGTGGCTCTCACTTCCTCATTCTCCGCTCTCTCTTATCTCCGTCAACTGTATCCATCTACTATGGCTTCCATCACCGGCGTCCGTAGAAGCTCCTCCCCAGCTCCCGACCCCCGCGCAGCCGCCTTTTTGAGCGACGCGAATGGCCCCACATCGGAATTCCACCCAGCCCCGCCGTCTGAGACGGTTGAACCAACCACCGTAACAACCCCACCACAGCAAGGTAAGGCTGCGAGTGTGGTCTTGTCTGCTGTTGTCTGATGAAGTAAGTAGCTGCCACGCAACCCGACTCCGGCGGACATGTCACGCAGACGGTTGTCTTCCAGCCCGCTCGGAAGGCATCATTTAGCCAGAAGGTGGTCGGATATGCAAAGGTGTGTATGTACGCATGGTTCAATATTGAGTCTTCGCTCATGCGGACGTGCCTTGCAACTCAAGGAAATTCGAGGCACGGTGTGTATTCACTCCTGGCATGACACCGAGAGGCTTGACACTGATTTGTGCTATGTTCCCTCGTATGCTTCCTCTCCAGATATTGCACAACGTACGCGTTATTTTCCATTCGAGGGCATTCGGCGCAATACTGACTATGGGCGTTCGTCCATGCAGCCTGAGATGAAGGACTACGGCGGCAAGATCCGGAAAGGCGAGGAGCCCTGGCCGCCGCAAAGCCATCACGGCGATGCCCAAGAGGCAGGGCCTGCATCGGAATCTTCAACCTCTCCCGCTGGGCAGGCGCAGCCCGCCAGTCCGTGAATATGCAGCCTGGCCTGCGCAATCACACTTCCAGAACTCCCGTCTCTCATGCATCACTTTCGTGACTTGTTACGTGGGGCCACGTCTCCCCCTCTGTATTGTATCACGCTGACGAGCGCACCATGTAGTAACACAATAATCAACTGCAATATTGTTTGTCATTGTAACACAGAAAAGGGACAGTAGCACTGCATGGACAGCCGTCATCGTTGGCTAGACACGACGGCGGCACCTTGCAGAGGACGCAACTTGAACATGTCAGACCTCGGTTCCTCTCTACCATCCTCTCCTCCGCCTCGCAGCATCCTCGTTGTCGTCGGCGTAGATAGATTCATCCTGGACAACGACCAAGGTCGGTTTGGATAGCGTCAAGGGGGGCGGAGGCTTGAAACTAGGGTGCAAGGAGGGTCCGTCGAAAAACAAGGTTCGGATGATATTTCGGATGCAGTGAGAAGCGGTATGTCAGTCGATGCCTGGTGGGGGCCCAAGAAAAGCCAAGCGAAACTCCAAGAAGAACCGACCCAAAGACCTCGAAATGGGTGGCGTTCGACACTGGTATGCGGCTTGTACATGTACAACGGCCATAGGCCGGACTATGTGCATGAGTACATGGGGAAGGTGCTGGAGCTTGGGCGTCCGGAGTTCAGTGCTCGCACAGCGCGAGCTGGGCGGGATACAACTTCGCGCAGATCATGAGAACATCGCACAGCACATGTTACAGGATAGGAGGGCCTACCGAATGCTCGAAATAAGCCTGGGCTTTGACTTTCTCAGGGAGGAGGGCTCCGACGAGCCTGAAAGCGTCAGACTCTGTGATCTTGAGTTCGAGGGCCCAACGAGCGACGGTGACGGCAGCCGGGTTGGGCGTCTCCTGGAGCCTTGCGGCGATGAACGCTGAGGCAGCCAAACGGTGAGCACGGGAAACGAAAAATAGTTAGAAGACATGCAGTACACGTACACCGTGGAGACTTGAGCCGGCTGCGTTCGAGGTCCGTGCACCAGTTAGAATGCTGGCGGCGAGTATATCCCGTACATCCGTAAATGTTGACGATGTCATCGTAGACACGCCATTTTTCGTCTTCTGTTGGGAGACGGTCGCCAGCGAATAACTCTAGATGGGAGTTAAGCGCGAGAGACACCGTGTCAGCGCCATGAGCATGAAGGGGCTGGGGAGAGGGACATACTCTTTCGGTACAGCCGAACCACTTTAGGCATCTGAACGCGCGACATCGAGTCGAGAGGAGACAGAGAATTTTTGAGGGGGAAAGAGGCGAGTTGCTGGAAGGGAGGGGCGCAAGTCGAGGGTGGCAGTAAGCTTAAAACGATGGGAAAGGTGGTTCGAGGCCCGTGAGAAACTTCACAGCGTGTTGAACATGTCTTCCCCCCACCTCCCCCCCTGCTCCTCCTAGACGGCGGCTTTTATCGTCGGGATTCCGTTTATTCTTGAATCGACACTACCCGCTCGGTCTTGCGCTTGCTGTTCATCCTCCCACTCGACGGACGAACGAGCCATTGCCAGTTGAAGAGGAATCCATAACCACGTGCGCCACCCGGGTCGGGCAGCAAGACACAACGAGGGGGGTTGTCTATACAGGAGTAGTCGAGCTTGGCTTGGTTGAGAGTGTTCCTCTCTTGTCGCCGCACCAAAATCGAAATTGCGTAAATGCCCGAGTCGTGGAGGATGGCTGAAGGAAGATAAAAAAGGTGAGTACCTCGTGCACTTGCCTCCCCCTTGAGCCCATACAGATGGATCACACCCCTGCTCTCCCGACACCTCCCCTCCTTCCCCAAATTCACATTGTCATACCTGGTAGTAGTTACATCGGTCAATGTCTTTATACAACCTAATGACGACGAAGAGATGGCTATATGCGATCCAAACGACACGCATTCAACGCAGACCCAGACCTGCTGAGAAATAGTTATTAGATTTGTTGAGCGACGCGTCGCGTATTCGTCCACGAGTATCTCGCCCACATCGTTCAGCCGCATACAAGTTGTATGGCAAGAACGCGTATACCGCAAGTGATAGAGCTCAGTGAGGCCAACGACAACGTTGCCTTGCACGGGCATTGAAGCAATTGGGCGCTCGGCATTCTGAGGCAGCAGCGCGGACTGCCTCAACGGGCTTACCGGCCCTCGGATAGAGGGGCAGTGTCCAGAGGCTCAAGCGTCCGCTTGCAAGAGCCGACCAGCTGTCCAAGCCGGGTTGGTACTCGAAAGCTCTCGAATGCACTGCCCGCCGAAGCTGCTCGCGGCGGCAAAGGTTCGGCAGCCCTGGATCCCAGTGGATCCCCTGCAGATGCACTGTGCTGACAGCGGATAAGCAGCCGCGGAACATTGCCAAAATGTGAACGGAAGCGGATCGCACTCGAACCAGCGCAACCCCGTCCTCGCCCGGCCCTCCGCCAAGTTCATCCCCTTGGACAAGAACCTATCACGTCGCGCCGCCACGCTGTCGGTCGACCAATAGTCCGCTGAGCAGCCTGGTTCCTTAAATACCACGGAATCTAGTTGCCTTCGTGTGCTGCCCCCTGCCCATGGCGCGGCGCCTCAATGCTTCTCGTATTCTTTGGCGGCCCTAAGGTGCCTCTGGGTGGAGGATCTGTCGTGCGCCTTCTGTTGCCGTAGCGATAGTCCCTACGTCCGCAAGAGCTTGGAGCCAAGATGAAAAGCACCAGTACAGTATTTGAGTGAAGATTGCGAGAATGAGCGAGGGCGCTTCAAGGGAGGGAGTGTGGACGAATGCAGTGTGACTGCTGCTCGCGTGACTGCCCAGGACGGACGGGCTGCTCGCGTGAACCCGACCTGGTCGGGTTCCACAGGCACCACAAGTCCCACGGGCGCTTCTTGTCGCCCAACTGCGCGCACCCCCACCAAACCCGGTGGACATGGAGCTCCCGACACTGTATATTGCACCATTGGTTTTCTCATCGACACTAGACTACAACAGTGCCACATTCGCGTTGCTTAAATTGTTTGTTTATGCCCCACCTAAATGGCGTTGGCAGTCCCAACTGATCATTCTTACATGAGGGGGGCCGACTCCTTGAGTCGGGCAACAGCCCAGCCTTCGAGACAGGCCGACTGGTGCCCCTCCCGAGCTTGAAACATGAGATTTCAGTTCTCCGGACTCGCAAGTGCTCAGACTGTGATCTATATCTTCAGCGCACATCCATATTCCTATAGTCACTGTACATGAAACTAATGACTCTGGAGTCGTAGCATATCGGTCTTGCACCATGATATCCTAGTACATTCACGGAGTTGAGATATACCATTCAACCTTGTACACTACTTCGGACATTGAGGCAATTTTGGGAGGGAGAGGTGTACCAAGAGGGCAAAACAGCGTGCTGGTCAACACATGCAACACCCGTAGTGGTTGCACTAGGTCGCTAACGCTCACAAGGCGAAGGGCTTGAGCTATGCCCAGTTCAAAGCTACCGTAAGGATGCTGTACAACACGTTTGAAACATGAAGGCAAGACTTACCAAATGCTCGAAGCGTGCTTGCACTTTGACGGTCTCCGGGAGAAGCTCTCCGACGAGACAGAACGCCTCGGCCTCAGTAATATTCACCTCCAGGGCCCAGCCGGCAATATCGACGGCATTGGGGGAGGGGCTATCCTGCAGCTTCGCCGCGATAATTGCTGCAGATGCCTTTGCGTCAGTGTGCCAACCGTGACACGGGGGAGCAAGAACGTACCTCGGGGCGAGCTCCGCCGTCTGCGCAGGTGGTTCGTCGTCCAGTTACTGTGCATATGGCGCGTGTATCCCGCGCAGCCATGCATCGCGAGGATCGCGTCGTACAACTCCCAAACCTTGTCTTGGGTGGGGAGACAGCCATTAGCGAACAACGCTAAAGGGGCGTGAGGGATGACGTTTGTCAAAAGCAGCAAGGGGTAACAGAGTAGGATAGGATGAGGGAGACTCACTCTTTCGATAGAGCCGAGCGTGTTTGGGTAATTTGAATCGGGCCATGTCACGTTTTCCGAGCGGGAGGCAGGAGGGAGGGGATGAGGGTGGGTGGCGGGCGAAGGTCAGGAATAGGACGAGCTGAGGACGTTTGAGGCCGTGAGAAACTGTTGGGTTCAACGAAGTTAACATCCCGAACTTGCGACTCATTCTAATGTTCTACGATTGTGGCCAGGTCGCGCTTTCCTTCTACCTAAACCAACAGTAGACTGCATGATATCGCTGTGTTTAGTTTTGACAGTCTTGCCTGCACGATGTCGACAACCCACAGACAGGACCCAAAGGTCCCTGCAGTTCACGAGACCGGTTACACACACCACGGACGCCAGTGAAATGCAACCAATTGAACATGGGTATACCAAATTATGCGTTCATGGTTGGCGGTGATGGACCAGCTAGAGGGAATGAGCAGGAGGATGGGACGTAAGGTTGGTCGTAACTTCAAGCCAGGATGCGCAGGGCGAGATGGGCAAAGCCGACAACACACTGTCATGCAGGCTGAGAGCTGGGTATATTTGTGAGTTGCTGTTTCCCAATTCCAATCCCCGTCAAACATGAGAGGAGGCACACTCGAAGGACGAGTTGTTATGGAGGACGAAGCATCCAACCAAATGTGCTAGTGCCCTTTATACCCGCAACAATACCTGCCCAAGTACAGTGAATATGACCGAGTCTGTCACGAGAACAACGCGTAAAGGTGTCCTGTATGGTTGAAAAGCGACTTCCTTGCACAGGATGTAACAAGTCAAATTACACCCGTTGTCTCCCCGTGTCCCAGTACTGTGCGAGATCGCGACTCACCCGCTATCTCGCACTTTCATTCACTCTATCTAAGATGCGCTATTTCCGCACACAGTTGAGCTTCCTGAGAGGATGAAAACCGTTTGCTTCTCCGCATTATGATTATGGCTGCCATCGCGACCACGGCGTCATTGCAGCAGGGGACACAGGGGTGCAAGTATTTCCACAGAGAGTGCATACCCCCTTAGCGCCAGAGGGTATCATCTCCGCATAGCCCTCCCAGTCGTGTTGGATGCCATACAGCAACGTGGCTTATGGAATAAGACTCGAATAGTAGAGAAGGGGGGAGGGGAGATTAACGTTGGCCAAGGGGTCGCTCGAGCCTAGTTGACACAATCAAGCATTGGAGGGACTGAATGAACCGCATATGACATCGCCTTAGACCAGAACGTAGTCCTGAGGCTCTAAATTTCAGGTGTTAGCACCATTGCTCACCTATGGTCTTCCACAGGTCCTCATGCCTGCCCTCTTTTCTCCACCGGCTCTCGGCTACTAGCCGTGTGCCCCGATAGCTCACTTTCCGTACCGGCGGCGAACTTCCGCTCGGGCGGTCGTCAATCGTCCAAGCGAACGTCCGCCCGAACGTTCGCGTAACCGCCCGAGTAACTGTCCGCTAACTTGTCCGCCTTACGGTAGGTCAGCGCATCCGATCGTCGTGGTCGGTGTGGCGTTCGCTGGCTATGGAGTGCCCCAATGCAGTGTGTTCCAAAATGCAAGAATTCGTAGTGAGAGAAATGTTGTCCACCAGCCAGTGAATAAGGAATGAGAAAGCAGAGAAGAGTGCCAGTGTCGAGGTCGGGCCTGAGGGAGGAGGCGAGGCGCTTCTGGCGCTAAGAGCAGGTTGTTACCACTAACTAAGACTTACGCACTGACTGTCACTGTGCCGCGCCGCGCCGCGGCGTCCGTCCTGGACGGACACCTGCGCGGAGGCCCTCCTGCGACTCTTACCACCGCACGTGGCAGCGCATCATCATTGCTGTCCGCCCCATTTTCGAGCCTCACCCCGTTTGAATAGCTTTCATTTACACCATTGGCAGTTGCTTGCATTTTGTGTCAGCCAGTATTCAGCTTCAAATTATCAGCGACGCGAGATACACAGGCTCGAGCGGTCATGCGGCGAGCTTGGTGCTTTCGCTGTATCGGAACTCGACCTGGTCGGGTCCCTCAGGACCAGGTCCTCGTGCGCTTCTCATGGTCGGTTTTCGACAGCGTTGATAGTTCTGGCCACACATGAGAGCTCAAATGACCTTCCGGTCTCTGGCTCAACTTCTTGAAGTTCAGACGGATGAAAACACTTATTTGGTGTCGGATTCGTGCACTTACTTCCCCCCTTGCCTCTGCCAGTATTCGAATGAGAACAGAGGAACATAAGAATCATGACCAAGTTTTCTCATTATCCCTCGGCTTCAAAGTTTCGTCTTTATCCCTCAAGAGCAATAAGAGACCTATACATAATACAGCACCGAACAAAAGCACTCCCAGGGCTCCATAGTCTTAAATGAGCAACACTCTCTCGCATTGCGTGGCCACCTTTGTGCTTCAATATGGTGGCGCTTAGGAGGATGGAGACTGAGAGTCCGGCACACAAACACTGGCTCTAAACACTACTTACTCCACGCATTGCATCTCTCGAGTCCAGTCTCATTATTCAAATCTGCCTGGTCTCTTTTTCCACTCAGGCTCGACCTCAAAGTGCCAAGCAAATACTCAAATATTCAATATCGAAGCAGGTGTCCACAGTTTATGCTACACGATCTAGGCTGCCAACACCAACTGCATGTGTCCATTCGAAGCACACTCGTAAGCCGCAATGCAAGAAGAAATGGGAGGAAATGATATCAGGTGCTGTAGATAGGGTGCGGTGGGAAGGAGGACCGCCTAGGATCATGGAGAGGTAGAGACGAGGAGACTTGAAGCAATAAGCCGCTGTCTGCGTAACCTGTATGTCTCGTTAGTTTGATCGTCGTCCCCGTATCCTCGAATTCTTCCTTCAAAGCTTGCAAGAATTCAGCTGTAGTCGAGAGATACGAGCCATCACGAATGAACTATCAGTTCGCCAAGCGTACACCCCAGGAAGACCCACCAAGTACTCGGTTTTCGCCCGCTCCTTCACACTGTCGGGCACCTCCGCCACGACGATCCGTAACACATGCTGCACCGAAAGACCGGTCTCGTACTTCCAGAGGAACACGTCGTGCATCGTGGGGTTGGGTACATTCTCCATTTTCGCGGCGATGATATCTAGGTCGCGACCAAGTTGTCGCCGAAGCCTTTGAGTGAGCAATGCGGTGGTCTAAAATTGGGACCTCGACCATGGATCCCCAACATAGTACTCACCCTTGCCGGAGGCCCTTGCGCGTCGCTTGGTCGAGAAATAGTTCGAATGCACCTTTTTCTTGTATCCGGGCACGATGGCAGCAATCTCGGTGTACGTTTGAGCTATCTCTTCGTCCGTTGGCTCCTTTCCGTCCGCGAGCAACGCTGCGCAGGGCGAAAAATCGAAATGTGTTAGATTGCACGCGCAACATGCATGATACGCGGGTGCGTGGCTCGTGGTGAGAGAGGAGGAATCGTTACCTTTGCGAAGCGCGGCGGCTGCGGGGGGCAGCTGCAGCTTTGAAACCTTGACTTCGCCAGCGCGATCGATGATGAGGTTGATATTTCCAGCGCCGGCGGCCATTGTCGCGGCGAGTGGTGACTCGCTTGACGCGAGCCGCGTCATCCGGACGTTGCGGGGAGTCTGGTGCTTTGGCATGGGGAACGATGGCAGAGGAAGTTAGAAATGACTGAGAGGTGAAAGGTGGAAGTTTGGGGGGATCGAGACCGAGGGCTGTAAGTAAGGCCGTTGCTTGGGGAGAAAGAAGGATTTACGCGCGCTGGGGCGAACCGTGCATCGAACTTCGAAGCTCGTAATAGCAGACTTAGCCTCGAGCTCCGAGTCCGACCCCTTGAAGGCATCCTCCACACATATGAACCTATACATCCATCCTTACCTCTGCACTTTCGTCGCGCTGAAAGACATCTGCCTACTTTTCTGTATGGCGACCGACAATAGCGATACACCTATGGCCACAATATTGCACCGCGACCACATTGAAGCGACCCCCGGGGTATCAACCGCCGTCAGACGTCCTTAGTGAAGCCATGTGGATATCCGGAGCTCGTTGGAGTGGCCTATATGGGCTGGCCTAGGAGAATGGAGATGTCAGTAGTGTGGAGATGCGGAGGGGTTACCTGGTCCCCTCGTGGTGAGTCCTTCCAATTCTCTTGCAACTCGGCCTGGACGTCGTTGGAGGTTCCCAGACACCAAAAGACCACACATGTGCTTTTCGAGAACTCGATTCTTCACCCTGCGAGGATTACGCTGAACTGGCGCGACTCGCCTCGCACGGTCGTTTTGGATGCAACCGGAATGGGGGGCATAACGTCTTGACGAATTTGGGCGTCAGCGATGCAGGGGCTGTCTCAAGCAGGAACAGAGGGCTTGCGTCGAATCCTTGAGGTTCCATCCCATTAGGCCGAGCAGGCAACCTGTCGAGCCTTTGTTATGCTCTCGCTGACCCGTTTTGCGGAGTTTGTTGACAACGCGATGACGCCCTGTTCTCTGAAGTTTGTACGGAATCTGGTCTGAAGAGATCTTATCTATAGGGTTCAAATGTGACCTGCTCTGGACTGGGGCTTTGTAATGTACACCCAAAAGCCAAAGATACTACGCTACCTTGGGATAGCCGAGTCTTAGACGGCGTCACATGGACTATACTTGCTGCTCGAGCGTGAGACGCCGCGCAGCCTGCATAGCCCATGGCCGCGCCTTCTATCTCCCTCTCGGCGGACTCCCTCCAAGCCTCTTCGATATAACCCGCGGAAACCGCACAAAAAAGGAAAGCGGAGTAGTTGACGTCGCATTCTTGCTCTCCGAGCCGAGCGTACGGCGAAATGCGAATAGGGCCGCCGATAGGGAGGGCCGGGCGCAGGTTGAGCACGCTGGCCAGACTTCTGCACAGAAGTCGAGGGGAACTAGACCCTACCAAAAGCCGTAGTCGGGAGGACGGCCCTGCAGATCCAGTGATTGACAAACCAGCTGGGATGACCGTCCGCGCATCATGGTCGGGAAGAGAGAGCCCACTTTTGAACAAGGCGCGAGACCGAGTGGAGATCGGTTTGTCCTGTAAACACGTTTTAAGGTCGAGAATGAGCAGGTCGCGTAGTGCAGCTGTACTTAGGCGACGTCAAATGCGGACATATTCGATAGTTACCCCTAGTGGATGTCGACTCCACATGCTCACCATCTTGGTCCTGCCCAAACCCGTGAGCTTGGTGCAGAATGACTTGGCCGCCACCGGGAGCGAATTGAATACGCTCTAGGCCTCCGCGTACGAACCTTTCGCAGTTGCTCGAGGACTGGAAACCTGCTGGGACAGTCTAAAGGTCAGGTCAGAATGTATGTCCGCCGAGTGCGACTTGTCGTGGAATGTACGGACTTAACGTGTGCCCCATGGGCAGTCAACTCGTGCTTGCACTTGGAACCGCTTCACGGATATAGATACCAATACAAGTAACTTGAAGTAAGATCATCACTGCTTCCAGATAAAATTTATCGCTCCCTGCAGATTAGACGCTCATAGAAGCGAAAACAAGTGCTGATCCCATGTGTAGTTGACAGAACCCCACTGTGCGTCATAGCAAATCGCGGAATATGATAATGCACGCCTCGGTGAATGCCCCGAGACACAGCATTGTCACAATGGTCAACAGAACGCGAAGGATATAGGCTTGGGACGGCGGGCAAACGATCGAGAAACGTTCCACGTTCGTAACTTGAGCGACTCCCGCCAAGCACAGACCAATAGGACGGGACATCGTACCTGAGTACCAAGAACTCTCGAGCGGAAATCTGGTCCATGGGGCATGCTCTCCGGGTTGAGCGTGCAAACACTGCCAGCACGCCCCACTACTGGCCGTCCCCGACCCATGATCCTGCTGGAGGAGCATGCGGAGAAAGCTAGTCAGCATCACGATGATAGACAGAAGTTACTCGCCTGGCAACTGAAGCCGATCGACCAAGAGAGCAGCCTTCATCCCCTTACCCGTTGTTCGAAGCAGAGTGGCCGACGTGGATGGCGCGACGTGCGAGCGTCCGAACGGTTGAACGGTGAGAAGATTGCCAATGCTATGCGCAGGCCACGTCCCCAATCGTTGGAAACGGAGGGCATCGGCACCGCCGTCGCTTGCGAATCTTTGGGTCTGGAACTTGCGGAAGCGTTTCCAACCCCGCGCGGCGGGTGATACGAGACGTTTCCAACTCACCGGGTGATAATACGATGGTGGCCCTCGAGACGCATCGCAGCACTTATCCTGGGCGAGACGGATGAGGGCTTGGCTGCTGGCCCTGGCCTCTCTTGAAGGGGAGGTTAAGGTCTGATTCCGATCAACCATCTGCGTCGCGCGGGGGTGAGCCATGTCGTTGACTCGCGAACATCCGGCGCAGCGCACCATCCGGGGGATGGAGCGCCCGCCGGCCTCTCCTGCACCATTCCGAACTGACGAGGAAACGGTCAGAAGTATCTTACCTGTTACTTAGTGTTTCAGACACCCGGCCTGCACACCTGCAAAGCGTCCGAGTCTCAACAAAACTTGAATCCACAAGGAAGAGGACAACATAGCGATTGGGCACCGAGTCGAGGAGCGGATCGACTTGCATTTCCTGTGTTCAAAGTCAAGGCTCGGCCGTCGCGGGGAGCAATTCGGTCTCTGAAACTTTCGGCTGAACGGCGGAACTCCCGCAACCTCCCGCGTGTTGTAATTCAGCGTCCTCCATAGGATGCGTCGGGCGAGCGACCGCGTGCTCCCGCTCCGCTACCATACGTTCAC
>JAKLMY010000142.1:0-74332 GCA_022814645.1 Ganoderma meredithae
CCTGAACAGCGGAGAGGACGGTGTAAATGAAGGAAGCGGCGAGGACGAACTTCATGGTGATCGAGGCGACTGGAGTGGACTCGTAGTGTTGAGTACTGCTCTCTCGTCGTACTTTGGGACCGCTTTTATAGCCATCTGGCCCCTACAGTGAGCTGTACACGTGCTACATCGGTTCCACTCACCATTCGTTCATGACGTCGCTTGTTGTGAACTTACACGAATTTGGTCGGACATTTCAAGCTCACCGCCTTGTTTGGAGATGGTCCGGGAACCACGGGTGGGTGACTGCCATCACCCCAGGCTAAACCCCGGGCACGACAATTGGTAGATCAAAATGGTTTCAACGAGAACTGTGAGTTGTCGGCGTACGTCAGGCATCCTTGGAACCAGAACCATTAGCGAGTGACATCGGAGGTCATCCGGCCAAGCAATAAGGAGCGGGTACAGTCAAGCACAACTTCTCTCGGTCGATGTACTCCAGCACAAGAGAGCCATGGAATCAAAAGTTGTGGAACAAACTATTTCCGTTACGACCACAGTGTGCATTCACTTAACAAACGAGATAGAATGGCCCACTTGTCTTATACGTGTTTGAGAAAATACGAAGCGCGCCGAGACAGCCCCGTCACAATTTACCTGTAGTTGTTGACTCGTGATGCGGAGCGCTGATCCCGGGAAGAAGAAGCCCGCGCCTCTTGACCCTTGCTTGGAACTGCGTACAGCCATGCATTGCATTAGAAGCGTGCCGCAAATGGAACACGGGGTGCATATCAGCGTAATATGTCCTGGATTACGGCAAAGGTTGCTGTGAAAATAATCTGAATACCTTTATAACCCTTTGTCGTGAAAACTGTAAAGCCCTTTGTAGATCGACCGTAAAGAATGGCGCGCACTGTGATAGGACTGTATTTCACTACAAAGAGGCATTACGATTTTCGCGGCGTGGGATGGTAAAGGTATTCAGACTACTTTTACCATAACCTTTACAGTCTTTTGGATGAAATATTCTGATCTGCACCTAGTGGAAAGTATTGGTGGCAGCTGGAACATACGTGTACGTCGAGTCCTCCAACTCTCCATTCAGTACACCGGAGCGCCGTTCGACACAACTCCGAATTATGACCGCATCAAGATCAATGTCTGTCCATGCTTCCCGATGTGCTCGGCCGCACCGCGTCCAGGTGGAGGACCAGTAGCCATAACTGCTGGGTGGGGGGCTGGGTGGGCTGAAATTGACACGTAACTGAACAGCTGCAGGCAGTTACACGCAGTCTTAGTCTGTCCTCCCGAACAGGCCGGACTGAAGACATTGAACTGGATACTCGGATGTATCCCACAAATCTGTAATACAAAACGTTAACTTGCATCTTGGCTGCGATGAGTGCAGGCTGTGCCTACCAGGTCATGTCGGCCCTGTGCTCAGGTAGAAGAAACAACGGCACCACCCTTGCTTTGATAGATTAAGTGGGAGGAGCTTGAGGCTCCCTGCATCCTGTCAGAAGTAAAGAAGCGAGGCGTCGAACCCTGAAACCGGAAGCGCATACACCGTAACGGCCTCTTTGACTTTGGCGTAGCGGGCTGTGAGGTAAAGCCCGTGCCCACCTCCGGCGAGCGCATAGTGTAGCAAATGTTCGGTCAGCTGCTGATGTTTGGAGGTAATAAGGCGGGGTCGTGGCGGCGGCCTATGCGGAAGAATTTGCTTCATCATCGCCGAAGTGTTGGTACTTCGAACACAAGATACTATTCTCGACAAGTTTCGAATTGGCAGCTAAGGCGAGGAAATGAATGTGGGCTTGAAGCTGTCAGGAGGATGAATGCACAGCGAGGTCAGCGGGCGATGGAAGCGCCGGCAAGAAGAACGAGCAAGAGACACGAACTTGTTGCGAGTAAGTAGATGTGAAGACACTAGTGCTCTCGTCTTTCATAGCATGTATCTGAACATATGAGCCCAGAAGCATCCGTATGCTAGTGACGAAGGGGGGAGGTCGTGGCTTGACGTGTTCGGCCATCTGCTAACTTGAAGCTGGGGTGAGAGACATGCCCAGCGCTGAACTCGAACCCAAGTTGGGCGCGTTGAGGCCGCTGGGGAAAGATGAAAGCTGCAAATACACCTACACTTCGCGCATGTCAAATGATACAATCTGAACCCGTCCACTAGAATACTGATACAAAGGAAAAGACGAATTCCCTCTCCAACCCAGCATCCCGCACCCTCCTACTCGTCCGACGCCTCGGAGACCAAGGTAATGAGGCTGAGAGTAATTGCCTTATCTTGATATCCGGATATGTGACCCTCAAAGCGACAGGACGAAAGGGATTGCACGAACGATGTCGATGGATCCGGAGAGCTGCAACGCCCGACCATGGACATCGTGGTCGTCAGGGCGAGGCGCAGCGGGGACGATAAGACCTTGAGTTTGGAATGGCCAAGACGATTGACGAAAAACGGACAAGAAGGCACGTTGACGAACCGGGAACCACCACGCCAGAAGGCGCGACAACGCAGCAACATTCGAACGCCGACGATGAGCCGTCACCTGGACGCCACTCCCGGCAGACCAAGTTGCCAACCGATGTCCCTTCTGGCACCTCCATGCGCAAACACCGAGCAACCGAGTGCGCGACACGGTAAGCTTTCTATGTGCGTCCAATGTGGCAATTTCCACACGGGGAACGGATCCTGAATCGAGACCAAGGCATGACTGATCATGCCCGAAGAGACAGACAATTTCTTTCCTCGCTTCCTCCTCCATATGCGCGCACGGACCAGCCTCGGTCGCATTGACGACCGTAAGACCGTTGTGCACGCCACAATTCACAGCTCCATGGGCATCGCACCGCCGTGCGAGTCCTTGAGGGCATCGCCCGTCATCTGCCCGATCTTCATGAACGCATCGAGCAAGGCGGGTACGACGAACGGCTGCTTGCACTCCCGAGATGTGTCGTGCATCATCGTCTCGACTTCGGTACGCCGCAGGCGTTCCGCCCGAAGCAGCGCCTCCTGGACCCTGCGACTCTGCTGCTCGCGGCTAAGCTCCTCGCGTAATGCTGTTATCAAGGTTGATGTGTCCATTACGTAGTGAGTGTCGAGCGGCGTGCGTATGCGCATATATACGGCGATCCCATGAGAAAAGCGAGGAGAGATATGTGTTTGAAGGGTTAAGCAAACGTTCGGGCAACAGGCGCGTATAGATATGAGCCAGACGCACCAGATATTTCGTCTTCAAGAGCTTTGACGCGCTGCTCCAATGCGACTGAATTGGTGCCCTCCTTCGGAGGGACAGCCTGGCCTGATCGTCGCATCTCTGACTCCAGGTCTCCCTCCTGAGCTTGGAGAGCTGAAATCTGGCGGCGGACGTCCCACAACTCTCGCGTGAGGGCGTGCGAGCCACGTGCACGGGTAGGGCCCGGCGGAGGAGCGGGTGTCGTGGAATGAGGGCGAGAGCTAATACTGACAGACTTGCCGGTGTGTCCTTTGGACGACGGCGAGGGTGGTGTGAAAGAAGACAGGGAACTCGTGGTGGCCGGCACCGACGATCTAGTGCCAACGGTACTGAAAGACGATAAAGACGTCGGAGCGATCGATGAGGTGGTAGCGCTAGAACCCGAAACGAGGTTCGCTCCAGACGCATACGAAGCCGGAGCCGGTTTCGGTGGCAAGCCGTTCTGTGCAGAAAGGAGCGCCTGCACGCTGGCACTCTTTACGCCCGCTTTCTCTAGCAAGGCCTGTAAGTTATGGATTTGGGGCTGCGCAGACGGAGTGGCGGTGGGACGTGGCGGGAGAGAAGACAAGTCCGGTGGAGGAGCAGGTTCAAGCTTGATGTAGGTCTATGAGGCGGTGCAGTGCACAATGAGTAAACATCGCGGTAATGGCGCGGCCAAGGCGCATGCCTTACCGGTGGGGGTGGGCTTCGCTGCATGAGGGATTGAAATGCCGATGACTGGCTGAGTTGGAGCAGGGTCTTCTGAGTCACATCGATCACGCTGTTAGATGACGCTTCGCTGCCGCTCGCAGGAGGAGGCGTGTGCGTCCTTGATTGGCGCATCTCAATATCTCTTAAGCCGTATTCGCCGTAGTAGCTGGATAGACCACCATCGTGGCCAGAGGATTCAGCACCACTGATCCGTTGAGACAACGGAGTGACCCCCTTGCGGGCCTGAGATATGCTGGTCGGGTACTTGGGAGCCTTTCCGAAAGGTTTGATGTCTTGAGTTTGGTGGTTTCCGAAGGTAGGTTTGTTGTAAGTTTTCGGTTTGTACGGTTTGTTGGAGAGGGATGTTGTATGCATCACGCCACTAGAGAAACATCGATGTCAGGAAACAAGATGGCGGGAACTGACCTTGCGAGGGGAGGTGCCGACGTACTCTTCGTTTAAGGATATGTACCGTCTGGGCAATAGGATGAGGGATGGTTCGTGGAAGCCTTCGAGGGGACGAAGAGCTCACATGGAACGATCCATCAGCGAGGCCGCCTCAGCCTTGGCCCTCATGAAGGCATCCTGGATAATACGGTGGGTCTCCTGATAAGAACGGTTCAGTTCAGAAAAGGTGTATGACCGACGGGGAGGATGCGGGCGTACAGAGTCCCTTTCGACATGCCAAACACAAAGCATAAAGCCGGACTTTTCGATGGGCTTTTGTTCGTGAGGCATTGGGAATCCGAAAACTTCGAGGTCATCGATGAGGCCCTTGGTATAGTCGGCGGCGAGGTCCTCTCGCAAGAGCAGGCGAGCACGTTCGCCGATGTACTGGACACGGACGACAAGCTTCATGCGCAAGGCAATACGTCTGTATGAACGAAGAGTAAAGTGGAGATGCTGCCTGAGACGACGAAGTAAAAGAGGAGAACGGTGAGCGCGGAGTATGAGACAAAGGGAGGAACAGAAATTAAACCGAAAGTGGATAGGCGCCCTCTCGGCTGGTGCAACATTGACCGCGATGGCACGTGACCCTCATAACCACGCGCGCGTCGCTCGTCCACTGCCAGACGCGTCTCCACCCATCCCCCGCGCGCCTCGCTCCTGCCGATGGCCGACCTAGCCTCTGGACTCCGACATGCCCTCTCCACATCTTTTGAATACGAGGCCGTGCGGTCTGAGTTGTCTGCCCTCCTTGCGTCTTATCCGCCACCCTTCATCTACGTCCACGATCCAGATAATGCTCGTCTAACCGCCGCCACTATCCGGTCCACACTCACCGATCTCGTGTCTGACTTGGCGGATATCCTAGACCTGAGATTTGCTGTTTTAAACGCTGTTGCCTGCTTCTCTCCCAGGATTCTCTTCGATACTGCGCTGAACGCGCTTGCAGGCTGGACACCGGACTGGTACGATGGCGCGGAGAACTGGCAGGGACCCCCAGGAACGGAGGCTAGAAGATACAACGAGAACATCGACGCGTTCGTCCATGGGCTGCAGGCGATATCCGCCGGTGCCATCGTAGCTGCATCGTCGACCGGGGTGAGTGACAGAGGGAAAGGCAAGGCGAGGGCACACGGGGGCCCGCCCGCGAACTGCAGGATGGTTTTGATTGTTGAGCGCTCGGAGCGTCTCAAGGACAACTTGCCTGACTTGGTCGTGCCTCTCACCAGACTGGCTGAACTGGTGAGCGACTCTCGTACACATATCTAGGCCAACAAAGTTCCCATATACGCACTCTTTACTCACACGAACCAGTCCCAAGTCGATGTCACCACTATTTTCATATCCGAAGTCCAATGGCAAAGTATCCGCCCTTCCCTTCTTGCGTCCCCGGAGCCATACTACATTGACGTGCCGCACCTCGCGAAGCAAGGTGAGCTCTTCGTGCATCCGCGCGTAGCCGGGTTCTTACTCCAGCGCTAGCCACCATCGACCTTCTGTCGTCCTCCTTCCCACCACCTATCGTGGACCTGTCAACCTCTCGCGTCGCGGATGCGAGAGCGTACCACCCCTCGCTCAAGCCGCTATATGCGTACTTCGTCACGTCACTCTACAGTATCTGTGGCCCCTTCACGCACGACCCGCTCGAGCTCTCGTACATCGCGGCCGCGCGCTGGCCAGGGTTCGTCCAACCTGTACTTGATGCGCATCGCAACCAACTGCAAGAGATGGCAGAAGCCCCCGACGACAATCCCGATGCCGAAGGAGAGGTCGACCTGGACGAAATCCCCGCCCTCAGCGACGAGACCCGCCTCCGTCTCCTGCGCCTCTTCACCCCCTCTCTGACTGTCGCTCTTGAGTCTCTGTACCCCAGGCTCACCAACGCGGCGCGCTGGGCGCGCATCCACGCGCCCCCACCCGACCTCCTGACCATCCACCCCGGGCACGCCCCTGAGGCGCTCCTCGCACAAGCGGCCACGAACGCCAGCAATCTGAACGCGACCGCCACCGGCGGTGCTACGGAGGCGAGCGTCGAAGCACTCCCGCGCATGGCCAAGTTCGTCCTCGTCGCGGCCTTCCTGGCGAGCACCAACCCCGCGCGGAGCGATCTGCGTATGTTTGGCCGCGGGCCGGACGAGCGCGCGAAGCGGCGCCGGCGCAAGGTCGGAACGCCGCGGAAGCCCAAGCCAGGGACGACGGGGACGGCAGTGAAGATACCGCAGCGGCTTCTGGGGCCCACGGCGTTCCCGCTGGACAGGCTGGTCGCGATCCTGGGCGTGCTCCTGGAGGAAAACGACGCGGAGACGAGGCCGGTCGCGCCCCAGTACACGCTGCCAGGGGAGTATACGGAGATGGAGATCGCGAGGGTCGCTGTATATGCAAATGTGCGTCCCAGAGGTCTCATTGAATGTGGGGCATGACTCGCGGTGATTGATTTCCGTTTTTCTTACAGATTGTGGAGCTCTCCAGCATGAGGTTGCTGGTGCGCACGTCTCCGACGGAGAGCCTGGATAGGACGCCGACACTGAAATGTGGGATCGGTTACGACCTCGCCGTAAAGCTCGCACGGAGTCTGGGGATCGTGCTGAACGACCTCATTTATGAGACAGTGTAACTGTGCTTGCCGACATTACCATCCTAGTCTTTTTGCACGGCTCAGTTGGAGACAAGTCCTATCTCGCTTCAGCCTTAAGCCTTTCCAAATCCTCAAATACCACTGTATACAGGACGTTCTTGTTCAATGCGCACTAGCCGTTTTTCCGGGGTCAGCCTCGTGGACATGCTCCCTCAACTCTTCCTTCGCCTCCGCCATCTCGCTCTCTGTCGGGAAAGACGAAAACCAGTCCTTAATCTTGTCAATCGGTGCCTCGAGGAGGCCAATAACGGTCTCTGCTGGAGGTTTATTCGGGATGGACGGGTGTCCTCTGTGTCAAAGTGTCAACCGACTTGCACGCGCGTGTACGGAAGAACCGAAGGCTGGCCTCGTTGGAGCAAGCTTCTTGGTCCTCTTGAAGCTTAACGCTGCCTCTTCACTCGCCAGCTTGCCAATGGTTTGCTCCAGTGGGGGAAGGTCATTGATTTCTTCGCTGTCGTTGTGCCGTTTCAGGTCAGCCATCATGGTCGTGATCAGGTTGTGGTGCTCGTCGCTCCCGGGAGGGATGGACTCGAGGCTATACAGGTATTGCTTCACTTGCTATAACCAGGTGCATAACTAACTGAGTCGCATAGGGAGCATTGTGATGTAGAGCATACGCACCAAGTGGTCCTCGCGATCGTGGTCTGCGAGTTGCCTGCCCTTGTTACCGAGATGCTGCTCCATTAGGGGATAGACGACGATCTCCTCCCCGATAGCATGACGGGCGACCTCCCATGTAAGCTGGCGTGCCCATCTGGCTTGCGCATCGACGTCTCCACGGTGTCGAGCGCGCTCGTACTGACCGTGGTACTCGTACATCTACCGAGCCGCTGTCTAGCAAGGTCGGCTGTGTGGCCGAAGTTTGAGGAGCTCTCACCTCCTCATGGTCATCGTTGATGGCTTCGGCCAAGGTTTTCATAGTTTTACTATATGCAAGTGAAGATCGAAGCGAGGTTCGTGAAAGTTTCAATGCAGTTGTTCGCAGTGTGGGGAGAGCAAACATCTAGTCGAGTTCGAGGGCTCGTGGCTTTGGACTGAGGTTATACCTTGTGTAGAGGGCTGCGCAGCGACTCCAACCTCGTCTCCGACAGAAGTCGTCAGCGACGACTGTATGACGTCGATGGCGGAAGTTCTTGTACTACGTACTTATCGTGGGCATTCAGCGAAGGTTAACGGTCGAGATCGCATCGGGAAGGCGAACCTCTGAGAGTCCGCACAAGTTTCCTCAGTGCCCACAATGTCTGAAAACTGGGAGCAGTGTAGCTGATAATGGCGACGAGATGCTGTACTACGGGTCTGCAAGCACGTTGGAATTCGATCCACGAGTCCTGTCGTGGTCCAGCCAGGTTTCTTGGGTCAAGACGTGACTACGCATCCTTCAACGCCTGGCTTCAAGTTCAGGCGGGCTTAGTGGCTAAGTGGACGAGCTCGAAAATAGCCACTCTTCGGTTGCTCTTGCATGTATTGACGGAACATCATGGGATGTATCGTATATCGGGGGATTTACGTGTACCTCGCCCTTGTCCCTAAGGTCACCATCACGGTTCTAGTAGAGGTTCTAGCCCAAGTCTGAGTTTGTGCAGGGCGAATAGCGCCCTGTGCAGCAAGCGAAGAGCACGCGTCGTCAGCTTCGCCTTCGAGTCGTGTCCCCCACCGCCGACCACGACGAGCCCACGCTGCAGAGCTCGTCGTTGTCATCGTCATGCCTCCCCCTCGCAGCTCGGCCCCCTCTGAGACCCCCACTCGGTACACACGCGCGTCGACGCGCTCAACGGCGGCCGGTTCGTCGTCCACAGGCATTGGCAAGCCGCGTTCCTTCTCAACTGCATCGCTGGCCAGCAACGTCAGTGGGGTCACCACCATTGTCCCCGACCGTCGGAGCATAAATGGCTCTCCCAAGGACCCAAGCTTGGCTGCTCGGTCGCCCAATGCGACCCCGGTCCCGCCGTCCCAGCTACCCCAGACCTTGGCGAGACGGTTGAGTTCGGCTACGAAGGCACCGCGTAGAGTCTCGATGCCCATCCCTCCCACGTCGTTCCTTGATCCTAGTCTATCTACCTCCACTATGTCCTCGTCGTTGAGCAAGTCCACCACGACGCCGTCACGTCTGAACAGCATACCCATGCCCCGCAAGGGCCCCGCCGCTGCTTCTGTCGCGGCCTCCCGTCGCAGCAGCGTGCGTTCGGCGGCCATTTCGCTATACACGTCGGAGTCAGACACACGGGTCAACTCCAAGATGGTCCCTGCCACCCCGCGGACGCGTGCTTTGTCTACGCCGTTTGCGCAGGCCAATGCGAAGGCTACTGCGAAGTCGCCCGCCAAGTCCCCGGTGCGCTCCCCTAGCACCGCCGTTGTCAAACCTCTTCCGGTCCCACCTGAGCAACCGAAGGCGACCCTCGTCACGCCCAATAGTTCGCCTTCGAAGCCCCAGAGGACCCCGTCGAAGCCGTCCCCTAAAGTCACTCCTAACAAAGCTGTCACCCCCGCGAAGGCAAGCACTCCAGGCCGGACTGTGAAGAACAGCCCCAGTCCGCACGCCCGGAAGGCCTCGGGCAGTATGGAATCGCCATCCATTATGCTCACGTCGGAGGATGAGCCTTTTTGGGAGGCGGACGGGGACGACATGACGCTGGAGATGATCACAGACGTGAACGACGGGGAGGTGGATGAGGATGTGCGTTTTTTTACGTCCTCGTGTGCCCTCATTTCTCCTGACTGAAGTGCTCGTAATCTACTAGATGCAAGGCGCGTTGGACGGCGTCCATAGCCTGCACATGCGCAAACTCCTTCACTACAAGCGGCTGCTGGAGCGCGCCCAGGCATCTTCGGCTGCCCAGCTTCATGCTCTGCAAGCCGAGGTACGCATGTTACGAGAGCGCGAGCGACAGCAAGAAGTGGGTGGCACCATGCTTGATCCCGACGACGACAGCTACTGCGTTTGTGGCGGCAAGAAGAAGAAGGGGTATTGGAGTGGGTACCGGGGAAGTGAGGATGATGGTTATGGCGGTGAAGTCGACCTTGCGACGGTTCTGAGGGGAGACGGGGGTGGAGGATTCAATGAGATCGAGGTGCGAAGGGTTGTGCGCGGTCTGAGCAGGGACGATCGTATGCGACTGTGAGTTTCCCTTCGTTTCATGATTTTTATTTCCTGACGACAGTGCAGCATTGCTATCATCCTGGACTCTTGCATGCCTGGAGACATCCGTCTGCAGATCCTGCTGCTGGAGAAGTACGCCAAGTCGACATTCGATATTATTGGCAACCTCGCGCCCGACCTTGCGCTCAAGGTGTTCAAGTTCCTCTCTGTCAAAGAACTGCTCGCCGTCGAACCTGTGTGCAAGAAGTGGCAGGAGGTTGTGCATTTGCCTGCACTTTGGCGGTACCACTGCCTGCGCATTACTGCCATGGACCCCATGCCGCTCAAGCCGCCAGCGAAGCCGGAAGGATGGTACGTGTATATGCGTCCTTCTTCGTAAGCGTAATCATTAAAGCAACGTTCAGGGAGCCCTTGTACCGTTCGCTTCACCACCGCGAGTCTAATTTCCGCAATGGTCTCGCGCAGAGCGTCCGGTTCCTGAACGGTCACACCAACTACTGCACGACCTTGCTCTTGCGTGGCAAGCGTCTTATCAGTGGCTCCTACGATGAGACTATCCGGTTCTGGGATGTCGACACGGGCGAGATGAAGAAGTGCCTGCAGGTCAAGAAGCCCGTCAGCTGTGTCGACTTCCTAGCGGACGAAGGTCAGCGGGTTTTCTTTGGGCTTCGAGGGCTCAGATTTTGACTAATATGTCCATTTGCAGAGGTTTTCGTGGTCGGGTTCCACGACGTTGGGTACGTAAAATTGACTGCGCCTTGCGTACACGCTGCTCATCAAAGCGTTCTAGACGTGTCCATCTCTTCTCCTCGCTCACCTTCACCCCTCTGCAGCAGCTCGCCGGCCATCTCAATGGGATTCGTGCGGTTGCGCTCTCTTCGAAGAATCTTGTCTCCGCTGGAGCTGATAAAGCCTTGGTCTGCTGGGACTGGCGTGCGGGCACGAAGATCGTACGGTTTGGGCAGCAGACGACCGTCAATATCGGTGTGCAAATCATTGGTTCTGCGGGTTCGCGCGGGGAGGATGAAGGCGAACGCGTCGTAAGCGTGACTATCGACGGAATAGTCCGTGTATTCTCAATTAGTAAGTCCGGTCTTTGGATGAAGGGAGTACAGGTCTCACGATGGACTGTAGAGCGGAGAGAGATGGTCTCACAATTCAAACTGAGCGAGCTGGGTGGCGGGGACCCTGTTCTCAGCGCGAAGTTGATGCAAGTCGGTCGCGCACCGGACAACATGCTTCAGTTCGTCATTTTCACTCTTGAAACCCATACCAAGGTCCTAACCAGAATATTCAGATGGTTCGCTGCGAAGGGTACTCAAATGACGGTACGCGTTGAAAGCATTGTTTATCGAACCCGAATACTACCTGACGAGCGCGGCAGTGCGCCACGAAATCCGTCATCCTCCACCTTCAATGGACTGAGGAAGAGGAAACTCCGAACACGGCTGGGTTGCTCATGTCGCCGGACTCGAGCCGATCCCTTACACCAAGCGTGCTGAGCCCGCCGGCTCTGCGCACCATCTCTTCGCTCTCGCGTTCTACATCCTCGCTCGCCACGCCCCAGCGTCGTGGTTCTCTCATTTCAGCGAAGAGTCCTCTAGGCATGAGCACGAGTGCGAAGGGCCGCCTCTCGCTCAACATCTCTACCGGTCCCATGACGCCCATATCAATGACCGGATCCCCTCGCACGGGTACCCCAGTGCAATCTCCGTTCTCCGTTCTGTTCGGGCGAGCAGCCGTCCTGACGGCCCCTCCAAAGCTCGTGGCGGTCGTCGACACGCCCGATGTCGCGGTCGGGGCAGTCGACCCACGCAAGCGTCGCGTCGTCACAGCGACGCGATTCAGCACTCGCGCAGGCGCAACACGCACGTTGTACATGTCTCAGCACCGCGACAAGGAGGAGGCAGCCAAGGAGGACGCGGAGGACAGTGAGGGGAGCGACGGGCCGAAGTCGGACGGCCCGCGCACCCCGTCGCCCGGCGTCGACTTCGCCACCGACATCCTGCCTGTGACTGGGGCCTGGGGTGCGCTCGCTCAATCTGACAGTGCGTCTGCGCTTGCAGTCAAGGGCCTTCGCGGGCACCTGCCAAAGAAGTTCGAGGGCTTGGCGATGCCGGAGAAGAACCCGATGTCGATGCAGCTGAGCCACGAGGAGGTCGTTGTTGGATGTGCGGACGGCACGATCTAGTATGTCACTTGTTCTCCTACTTCGTTGAGACTCGAGAGCGTTCCCTAACTCCTGTTTGCAGTGTAATGAGCTTCGTTGGATATGATTATCAGAAGCAGAAGGAGCGGCAGCCGAGCGGCGAATGGACGTCGATCATGGAAGAGGAGTTCCCGCCCGACGGAGACGACTTCTGACGAAAATATTCGTTCTTGGCCATGGACACACCATCCATGCGGTTGTATTTTTTCCTGGCCCCGGACGGTCTACTCCTATGTATCTATCTTGACGGCAATACGCCCTTGCTTTCGGCCCCAGGCTTGATCGCGCCTCGCTTTGCGGAATCAGTACCCATCCAAACGTCAAAACAACCCACACCGTCCCTCCTATTATCATATTTCAGTATCTTGGCGTCTCTCCCAATCGTATGCACCCTCGTTTTGATTCTGTTTTGTCGCGCTACCCTAGAGTCTCCTAGTCTTCTTCTGACGTTCTTCAGCCCATTCTAGATGTTACGAAACGGAAGCTACTTAGTCGGTACCAGTCGAGTGTTAGTCTCCTTCACGAATGCATGGTGTTGGTGATGTGTACGTTGATGGATGTCCATCTCTGGAGCATCCTCGCCGACCACGGTTAGATACGCTCCAACCGCGATGAGTCGTCGCCAAGTATTTTGTCGTGGCAAGCAGCGGATACCAGGTGTGTCCACGCGATCGACGGCACTTTGCAGGAAATCGGTGCCTATACAATCAGGTGCAGGTGCCATCGTTCCATCGTGCCCCTTGACTGATCTAGAGCTCCATGGTGGTGAGTGGCATTTGTTTTCTGAGTCAGCTTTCAATTCATTGGGTGAATGACAGAAGCAACCTTTCTCCATGCACTTCTGCACCCTGTTGAAAACGCCACAGGCCCAGCTTGAATACCAGCGTTGTAGTTGTACCAGCGATCTGAATGCGGATCATCCTGTCGGTGAGTACCTATGTGGTTGGTAAGCCTCAGAACCTTGTAACTGAACCTGGACTTGGGATATTGATGACCCGTTAACATTGCTCCAGCTGAGTAAAACTCCGCCGGTGAATGTCTCGCGTTCAGGCCACGTTAACACCGGCGGCGTCCCGCATCCAGGATATGTTTGGCGTCCGCTCTGCACTCTACCCACGGCTGTTGCTGACTCAAATACAGGAGTGCTTGGTGGCTATAGGTCACCGTCGAGAGCCTTGTTCCCTGTCGCTGTGCTGAGCATACTAATCATCTGCCATGTCTTGGAGTCGCATTCAGCTGAACGATGGTGAGTGATTCCTATGGGTATTATTGAAACATCAGACTGCTCAAGGTGTCCCCAGGATCTAGCATACCCAGTGTCGCATATGGCACGGGCAGGCTGGGCACCGTGGATAGCGTAGTTGGATGGGTGAAGCAAGCTATCTCAGCGGGATTCATCCACATCGGTAAGACCACTTTATCGCGACCAGTCTGGGAGGTGAAGAAGTCGAAAGTTTATTGGTTCTCCCTAGACACTGCGCAAGGTTACAAAAACGAAGAAGAGGCCGGCAAAGGCATCCGCGAGAGTGGACTGGCGCGGGAAGACATCTATATCACTACCAAGTTTTCCGGACGGGACGAGCTCAGCATTCCGGAAGCGTTCGAGCAGAGCATAAAGAAAGTGAGCGCCGCACGTCCTAGGACTGCTTCTTGCCTGTTCATAAGTACCGACATTCAGCCATGGTTCAGCTAGGTGTTGGTTACGTCGACTTGTACCTCATACATCACCCTCGGCATGCTACACCTGACATTCCGACCGCATGGGCGCAGATGGAGAAACTCGAAGAAGGCGGTTTGACCAAGTGAGACTTGCTGGACGCTCCGGGTTGCTGTGAAATTGACATGTTTTCTACTAGGAACATCGGCGTCAGCAACTTCAACGTGGACGAGCTGCAGGCTATCCTGGACGTCGCGAAGATCAAGCCGGCTGCAAACCAGGTGGGTTCCCGAATTGGAGGCTTATTCAGGTCGCATTTTTGAAATTCCGTATAAGATCCAAGTCCAGCCATACAATTATGCGGCTCAGCTCCCAGTCATCGAGTTTGGAAACAAGCATGGAATAGTCACCGAGGGTTACAGCCCGCTGGCATCAATCAGAGCCTATCCCGGTGGCCCCGTCGACCAGCCCGTCAACGAGGTTGCGACGCGCTTGGGCCGTACGCCTGAACAGGTGTTGATGGCGTGGGCCAAGTCCAAGGGCATCGTTGTGATCACGTCCAGCAGAGATAAGGAGCGGGTCGACGCGTTCTTGGCTGCTGGGAATGTAGGTGAGTAATATTCTCGGACTGTGGACTCCACGCGGTGTGGGATATTGACCATCGCCATCGTGACTGCAGTGCTCACCGTGGAAGACAATGCTGCGATTGATAATGCAGGGAAGAGGGGTGAGCAATGGTGGCGAGCGTGCGTCAAGGCACAGAAGGTGTTGCCATATTACGGGTCCGAGTACGATGATCATGGCGGCCCCTCTGCATGACTCCTCTTCTTTTTCGCCTTTCTACATATGTCACAAACGTGTACATACCGGTGTGGCTGAGGAGATATTGAAGCTGCGAATTCGGCGCACCTTTGCATGAGTATCCGACGGCTGCCAGCTGCAGTGGCCGGTGGCAAGGTCGTTGCCACGCTCTGGCACTGAGTCAGGTGACCGCGTTCCGTGGGCGGCACCCGGCCCGGCATGAACGCGATAAGCGGCGCCGGCCTGAGAACCCCTTCAGCTTTGTGTCCCCATGGACGCTCGACATGGCGCGATGCGTCATTCTCACCGCCAATTATATCGTCCCCGCGCGAGTTTCGTCACGCAGCTCATGCCCTTCAGCCCCCTCGCAACCGCCGTGCCCCAAGACGACCATCCATAATGCCTTGGGACCTCATCAAGCTCAACGACGGTCTGTCCTTTCCTCGCCCTCTGCAACGCTCGGATGAACTCACATACGTGCTGGTAACGCATGCACAGAGACTAGCATTCCCAGCATTGCATATGGGACGTGGACGCTCGGGAATGGTGACAACACCGTTGGATGGGTCGACCAGGCCATCTCGGTCGGCTTCAACCACATCGGTACGTCAGCCGAATGTCTGGCAAAGG
Organism: Ganoderma meredithae; assembly: GCA_022814645.1. NCBI lineage: Eukaryota > Fungi > Basidiomycota > Agaricomycetes > Polyporales > Polyporaceae > Ganoderma > Ganoderma meredithae. The sequence continues at coordinate 15,391 of JAKLMY010000142.1, forward strand.
ACCACACTAAGCACGGGTGGTTTCTGTGCACCCAGATACTGCACAAGCGTACAGAAATGAAGAGGAGGCAGGGAAGGCAATCCGCGAGAGCGGTCTTGCTCGTCAGGACATCTACATCACGACCAAGTTTTCAGGGAGAGACGGACTTAGCATCGAGGCATCAATTCATAACAGCTTGAAGAACGTAGGTCTGCTCCTCCTTGAAGTGCAAATTTTCGACTCGAAATGCTAACGTGCTTTTTCAATCGTTTCCCTCATAGTTGGGTGTGCAATATGTCGACCTTTACCTCATCCATCACCCCCGCCTCGCTATCCCGGACATTCCGACCGCATGGGCGAAGATGGAGGAGCTGCAAAAAGCTGGCTTCGCAAAGTGCGTTCGATTCCACTGTCTCATGTTCCTGTCTAACCCCCTCGCACCCGGATACAGGAGCATCGGCGTGAGCAACTTCGGTGTCGCCGACCTGCAAATACTCGTCAACTCGGCCAAAATTAAGCCTGTAGCAAACCAGGTGCGTCCACTCCCTTCTTTTTTCTCCTTCTCCGATCAGTTGTTTACCGTTCTTGTTGCTCCGCAGATCCTTTTCCACCCCTACGTCTTAGACCAACAGTTGCCCATTGTCGAGTTTGGGAACGCGCATGGCATCGTCAGCGAGGGGTACTCGTCGCTCATCCCGCTTACTCACCAGCCCGGTGGTCCCGTGGACAAGCCTGTGAACGCGATCTCGTCACGCCTGAATGCGAAGCCCGAGCAGGTCTTGCTCGCATGGGCAAAAACCAAGGGTGTCGTCGTCGTCACGTCGAGCACCAAGAAAGAGCGGCTGGAGGGCTACTTGGCTGCTGGGGACCTTAGTAAGCCCTTCTGCTACCAGCTTATGGGGGTAAGCGGATGCTGACTTGGGTATATGCTCACTCAGACCTGACGGCGGAGGATATTACATCTATCGACGACGCTGGAAGGAAGGGCGCGAGGAGGCTGACGGTACGCACGGTCGTGCATCGCGTTGCATTGGTTGCTCTGGCTGCTGCTGTCGGCTTTGGAGTTGTTGGATTTCTTGGGGTCGATGTCATCTGAGGGGTCAGTAATGTTGGCGTCAGACGTCACAGAGTTTGCTTGAAGTCCATACAATGTATGATGTACAGCTGTACTGTAGAATATGGTTTGCCGTTTGGGAGGCTGACAGGGCGTTCCTATCGAGCGCTTAGGGAGCCCTCAGGTTGTCTTCTACTTCCATCTGCAGGGCCCGTGCTCACTTGTGCTTGGATACCTCCCCTCTTACGGTTCCCCGCCGTACACCACATACAAGCTAAATGGTGAGTGAACTTTCATGCAGAGTCCATTCTACCAACAGCCGAACCACTCCTGACTTCGGTCGGAAGCTTGCAGCCTAGGGAAGACATCCCTCACCTGGGCCCTGCAGCTTTCCAACGGTTCGCCTGACATCTACTTCAATTTAATTGCTGCCTTGCTGGATATGTACACCCCTCCGGTTCAAGCTCGGCGTCCCAGGGGCTATCTGAGTGGTTCTCCCTCAACGAAATTGCTGGGGAAGGACTATAACTATGCGGCCCCCCGGGAACCACCTCGGATCGCTCGATTCAGCTTCGAGCAAAACGATGTGGGACGTGAACTTCCTTCCAGCATAAGCGGTTCGTTTCCTTCTTACTATGGTCTGCCATACGTACCAGAGTCGCCGCCGGGATACGCTGAAGACGCGCACTCGGAGCTCTCTTCGAAGGGACCCACCACCCCGCCAACGGACCGATCACCTCTGCTCGCTCACGGTTCCCCTTCGCTGCCCCCTCAGAACAAGTCCTTGGACGACCCATTCGCCCGAACATCTCCCACACTCCTTCTCGGCCCACGCTCATTCTCACCCACCCAGTCTCTACTCGATAACTCTCGCTCACTTCTGGAACTCTACGATGCGGCGGAGAATCCGCGCGTCTCTATCCGCTATTCCAGTTCGCTCCTGGACTCTCCCTCTCTTCCATACGCTTCCTTCCAGCCTACTGCAACCCATGACACTCTACCCCAGCCCACTATTATGCAACAAACTAAAAGAAGCACAACCAAGGACCCACCTGTTCAGAACGCACGGCGCTCCCGGACTTCTTCTAACCGTAGAGTGACCGTTCATCAGCTGGCTTTGGACCTTCCCCAGGCATGTTCTCAAAGCAACTCACTGTCGGCCTTCATCACTGCGCTGGAGAACGCGTCTCCAGGATGGTGCCGGTCGCTCATGGATAGTGCTCTTCCTCAGTCGGAGTCTGGCTCTGGCTCTTCTGAAGCTGCGAATCTAGCGCCGCCTTCTGACAGCTCCTATGGTTCGCTGGGGTCTCGACCTGACGATTCTATTTCTGCGTCGACTGATAGCCTTCAGTGCAACCTTCTGGAAATTCTTGATGAGCTTGAAGAACTGGCTGCTGTCGTGCGCTGTTTGCCGATCCCAAGACCGCCAACGATGACTCTGGACGAGGTTGCGTCTGCGTTCTTGCCTCCCGCCATGTCCACTCCTGCCTCAGAACGAAGACATTACACCATGCCTGCCGCGGCGTCATGTTCCAGTTCTCTGCTCCAACTCCGTGGACGCGGGTCAACCCCTACAGTCCTGTCTGAATTCTCCTTCGAAGTCGTCTCACGCGAAAGGAGTTTGTCTCCTGACACAGCCAGCGCATTTCGCTACAACCCAGACCCTAACCAACCCGCGATAGACAATCTTGTTTATCATCCCAAACTAGCACGAACGCTTGGCTTACAATCGCTCCCATCATGGGGTCCTCCCGAAGCGTCGCCTCGCACGCCTTCACCACAACAGCCCTACTCGCCCCCAACAAGCTCTTGGTCTGGCTCTCAGTCTAATAGGTCTCCCTTTGGAGCAACTCCTCCCCTAACCCCGAAGACGCCTGAGAAAGGAAGGCAGACTCCGTTCAAGACACCCAGGTCCCTGAGGTTTACATCCCTCTTCCGGCGACGCCCCCCGGCCGTAGTTGGCAACTTGCCGGCGGTTCAGGACTCAAGATCAGGAGGTAGCCCCATCCCTCGAATTGGACGTGGGGCGGTCTCGGAGCTCGGCGTGCTCGCCCTGGGATCGGAGAACGGGAGCCCAGCAAACAAGACTTCGAGCCGCTTCAGCCCGATTTTGGGGGACTCGCCGAGTACGAACGTACATCCGAATCCAAATACACGACAGCGCAAGTTGGACTCGTTCTTGTTTATGTGAGGCAGGTACCAAGAGGGGAAATTTTACGTCGTTTGTGTCGGATGCGGATGCCTGTTGTATGTTTTGGAGTAGGGTCCTGGGTAGCGACCGCCGTGGAATATATTTTAATTTGGGTGTCCCTGGTGCGTCATTGGGATTGAAAAAAAAATCAATTTATTGAGATCAAGTGTCTGAAGAGCGGTAGGTACCTCCTTTCGACCTTGTGGATGTGCTCGAGCCAACTTTTTGAAGAAGTCAAGTAAGTTGATTAATATAAGCTCGCGATCGCTTCGCTCACAATAAGCGCTCAGGCGCTTAAACGAAAGTTTCGTTTCTGGGAGTCCGGAGATGAAAAGGTGCTTGATTCAGGCCACGGTCTTCCTTGTCACACTCGAGCAGGCTCATCCTTCGGGCCTCTTTACCGGACTTTAGGCCTCTCACCCGAATTTTGGACCCTTAGCTTGCATTCACTGGCGTTCTTTCTCGTTGTAACCATACATCATGGACTCCAACGATCTCTTCTCTTTCCTGGATGAGGCACCTCCTAAAGCCGAATCGCCTCAAGCGGATGGCGACGTACCGATGCAGGAATCCGAAAATTCCAATGGCGTCCCACCCAAGAAGCGTAAGGCGTCGACACCTACAGAGCTGTCAAATGGCGAAGCCGTGCCAAGCAGTGAACCTGGTCCCTCTCCCAAGAAACCGCGTCTCGCATCTCCGAACCCGGTAGTAGTCGATGAAGTGGAGATCGAGGCGAAACGCGAGGTGGCCGCGAGCGCGGGTCTCACCGGCGCAGTGGAGGCAGGGTCGCGGTTGGAGCTTCGACACCAGGTGCGTGCACTGTTGGCGACTTGAAAATGTACTCCTCAGCCCATGTTGTGTTAGGTGCGACATCAAGTCGCGGTGCCTCCGGGTTACCCCTACATACCCATATCCCAACATGTGCCTCCCGAGAAACCAGCGCGCGAATACAAGTTCACTTTGGACCCGTTTCAGCAAGTGTCTGTGCATGCAATACAGCGGAATGAGAGCGTGCTCGTCTCGGCGCACACAAGTGCCGGGAAGACTGTCGTGGCGGAGTACGCGATTGCACAGTGCCTACAGCAGAAGCAACGGGTAATCTACACGAGTCCGATCAAGGCCAGTAAATACCGTCCTGTACGAGAGATTAATGAATCAACTTTTCTGCTACGCACAGGCTCTAAGCAACCAAAAGTATCGAGAGATGCTTGCGGAGTTCGGGGACGTTGGTTTGATGACTGGCGACGTCACGATAAACCAGAGCGCGACATGTCTAGTTATGACAACTGAAGTATGTCGGTTCCCTAGTGCATATATGCGCGATGGACTAATATGGTGTCCCTCAGATTCTGCGCTCTATGCTGTATCGTGGCTCCGAAATCATGCGTGAAGTAGCATGGGTCATTTTCGATGAGATCCACTACATGCGCGACAAGGAGCGAGGCGTTGTGTGGGAGGAGACTATCATCCTCCTTCCACATACTGTCCGCTACGTCTTCCTGTCAGCGACCATTCCCAACGCGATGCAGTTCGCAGAGTGGATATGCAAGTCGCACGAGCAACCTTGCCACGTCGTATACACAGACTTCCGACCGACGCCACTACAACACTACCTGTTTCCTGCTGGTGGCGAGGGCATCTATCTTGTCGTGAACGAGAAGGGGGAGTTCCGAGAGGACAACTTCACCAAGGCGATGGGCATGTTGGCAGAGAGGGGCGAGGACCCCGCCGACCCTAAAGCAGGAAAGGGCAAAAAGGGCAAGATAAAAAAGGGTGGCGAGAAGAAGGGTATGTGCTCCGTGTGTTCCGTCTTGTTTTCCCCTGACGTGTTGTAGGTTCCTCGGATATTCAGAAGATCATCAAAATGATAATGGTCAAGAACTACAACCCCGTCATTGTCTTTGCATTCAGCAAACGCGAGTGCGAGGGTCTGGCACTGACCATGTCCAAGATGGAGTTCAACTCGACGGACGAGCAGGACCTCACCACCAGTATCTTCAACAACGCCATGGAAAATCTCTCGCCCGATGACCGTCAACTCCCCCAGATCTCGAACCTTCTACCCCTCCTCAAGCGCGGCATCGGCATTCACCATGGCGGCCTGCTCCCTATCCTTAAAGAAGTCATCGAGATTCTATTCCAAGAAGGGCTGATCAAAGTCCTGTTCGCGACCGAAACCTTCTCCATTGGCTTGAACATGCCCGCAAAAACCGTCGTGTTTGTAGCCGCACGCAAGTTCGATGGGCGGGATTTCCGGGATCTCTCTTCTGGCGAATACATCCAGATGTCGGGTCGTGCCGGGCGTCGTGGCCTCGACGACCGTGGAGTCGTCATCATGATGTGCGACGAGAGGCTGGAGCCTACTGCAGCGAAGGGGATGGTCAAGGGAGAGGCGGATAGATTGGACTCGGCGTTCCATCTTGGATACAACATGGTGCTCAACCTGATGAAGGTCGAGGGCATCAGCCCCGAGTTCATGCTCGAGCGGTGCTTCTATCAGTTCCAGAACAACGCCGAGGTGCCCGTCATCGAAGCTGGTACGTCTGTCAGATATGTTTGCTCTGAAGACTGAGGTCTGACATATGCGTATTCGGGTGTGGATAGAACTCGAGAAGGAGGAACAGAAGAAAGCGGACATTACAGTGCCCGACGAGGCGCTTGTCTCAAGTTACCACGACCTCCGTCAGCAACTCGACGAGATGAACACCGACTTCCGGGCCGTCACTACGCATCCCGATTATATCCTTCCCTTCCTCCAAACCGGCCGGCTCGTTAGAGTGAAGCATCAGCAGCTTGATTTCGGCTGGGGCATCATCGTCAACTATCAAAAGCGGTTGCCGCCCAAGGTATATTCTGACGGCCAGATAATGTGACCGCAGCGTTGTTGAAAAGGGTATTCACAGGGACGCCCAGGACCGAAACTGGAAGACATCCCGGCACACGAGCAGTATATAGTCGACGTCCTACTTTACTGCACGAGGGGGTCGACTCTGTCCAAGGACCGCAATATCACGACTCCAACCCCTGGAGGTGTTCAGCCATGCCATAGCGGTAAGGGCGGGGAACCCCTCGTTGTACCGGTCATGTTGTCCACTTTCGACGCGATCAGTCGTCTTCGCCTCGTCATGCCGAAAGACCTTCGGTCGCTCGAGCAGCGCAATAACCTGTGGAAGAGCGTCGTCGAGGTGCAAAGTCGCTTCCCTGAAGGGAGGATTCCACTCCTAGACCCCATCAAGGACATGAAGATCACGGACAGCAAGTTTGCAGAGCTCGTGCTGGTCGGTGTACTCTGTTACCGTACCCATGACGTTTCCCGCTGATGTGACGTTCACGCTTAGAAAATCGTCAAGCTGGAGGAGACGATGCAGTCGAGCCCAATTTACGTGGACCCTAGGCTGCCAGAGCTCTACACACTATACAAGCGGAAACAAGAGCACCAAACGCGGATCCGCGAGCTGAGGAAGCGTGTGCAGGCAACGCACGATGTGCTCCAGATGGAAGAGCTCAAGTGTCGCAAGCGTGTCCTGCGCCGGCTCGGCTTCACGACTGCCGCAGATATCGTGGACATGAAGGGCCGCGTCGCGTGCGAGATCAGCACGGGGGATGAGCTGCTCCTCACGGAACTCATCTTCAACGGCGTCTTTAATACACTGTCCCCCGAGCAGTGCGCGGGCCTCCTGAGCTGCTTCGTCTTTGCTGAGAAGGTGTGTCCCTGCTCTCAGTCCCGATAGCGGTTCCAGTTCCTCGATAAGCTCGTTGGCTGACCCCCGTTCCTTGCGATTGCATTTGCGTTCCATGTGACAGAGCGAGCAGGTGACGAAGCTGAAGGAAGAGCTCGCGGCGCCGCTCCGCGTGATGCAGGAGATCGCGCGGCGGATCGCGAAGGTGTCGAAGGAGGCAAAGCTGCCCATCAACGAGGACGACTATATCAAGTCCTTCAAGGTGGAACTCATGGACGCCGTCGTACAGTGGTGCCGCGGCGCATCGTTCGCAGACATCTGCAAGGTATGCTCCTGGCTGGCGTCGTCGTCCCTTACCCGCTAACCTCGTTCTTCATTCAACACCTCTCGCAGCTGACCGACCAGTTTGAGGGCAGCCTCATCCGTGTATTCCGGCGCCTGCAGGAGCTCATCCGGCAGATGGCGCAGGCGGCTAAGGTCATCGGCAACAGCGAGCTGCAGGAGAAGTTCGAGAAGGCATCTGAGATGCTCGAGCGGCCGAACTCTGTTATCTTCTGTTCATCGCTATACCTGTAGACTACCGTGTCGTCCGTCAGATCATTCTATCTTTTGGTTAGGAGCGACCGGCCTAGGCGTGTCTTGTAAAAGTGTGCGAGAGCTGGCATCTCTCGAAGCCTTATGGTACTACTCTTCAAGCGCCCACCTGACCTTGATATGCCGTCGAGATATTCGCTCTTGACTGCGAAGATCAGTTGTCGACCGGCCCGTGACGCGTACAGTGCTAATACCTGATTTCTCGATTTCTCATCTGAAGTTACTTGGCGGCCTGCTCTTGTGCCAGAAATGCCTCATGCAAGCTTTTGCCACTCTTCGTGATCAGCCCGGGGACCCCGACATGCTGATGCGCGCCCCATGTGCATCTCCCCCCGCCGTTCTCACGCTGTGCAGAACAACATTCATGCAGCCATGCGGGTTGAGTGTGTGTCAAGTCGGTTGATTGAACGTTATGTTACAACTGAAAGAGAGCAAAAAAGGGGGAAAAAAAATGCAAGTGCAGAAAGCGTAAGTATTGAGCCCAATGCCATCCAGAGAGTGTGAGAGTGCCGAAGAGGCGGCCCACGATCGGTGCATAAATGAATGATGTTCGTCCCGAGCGATGCATGATGATAAAGAAATAGCTTATGCCGCTATTGCTGCTTAGCACGCGCCCTTGTCGACCCAGACGCCAGCTGTACGAAATGATCAGCATCTCAGCATCGCACGCCTGCAGGCGGAGGGGAGAGCGCGAATAACACGTACCAGCACCTCCGGGGGTGTCAGCCTCCGTCCACCACGAAGCAGTCCAGAGATGGCCATCTATCAGGCCGATTAGCTGTGTCCATATGCCCACTGGAAAGTACAACGAAAGACGTACTGTAGGTGACGGACTGGCCACCAACGTAGACGCTCTGGGAGTTCCACGCCGCGACACCGGTGCAGGCACCCGAGCCGCCCGTGGGAGCAGTTGTGGCCGAGGTGGAGGTGGTCGTGACCGGGGTGCTCGTGGTGGACGTGGGGGTGCTTGAGGTCGAGGTCGAGCTGGGGCTGCTGGAGGTGGTGGTGGACCCGCCGCCGGTGCTGCCCTGGCCCATGTTGTTCTTGATGTTGTCCCACTTGCTGTCTGGGTAGCTGATGTGATTCTGCGTCTGGTCGAGGCCGCCGTAGACGTTCGCGGTGGTCTCGACGAGGGAGTCGTCGCCGGTCTTATCGGTGGAGAGCTGTTGACGAACATGAGCCATCGCACAATTTCGCAGGAGACAGCAATGGTGCAACTTACATCCCAGAACATGGAGCCAGCGAGGCCCTGGGACTGTACATACTGGGCCTTGAGCTTGGCGATGTCAGGCGTGTCGTAAGAGACGAGCTCCTGCGTCGAGGAGTCGTACGAGTAGCTAGAGACATCCGTGGTGTTCTCGATGACAGTCGCGCCAGCCAGGGGAAGGAACTTGTACGAGTAAACTCCCGCCTCAACCGTGCCGGGACCAATCTAATGAGAACCGCGTCCGTTAGCTCTGCCATAGTGGACGTGAACGGGTAACTGAGATGCTTACGCCGTTGTAAGGCTGGCCAAGACCGGCGGTCTGTTCGAACGCGCGACCGTAGAGAGGGATACCCATGTTGATCTTGGAGGCCGTAGCGCCACGGGAGACATAGTCCTTGACAGCCTTGTCGGTGGAGACGTTCGTGCGGGCGCCGCCGTACAGGTTAGCCTGGTTGTCGGACCAGGTGAGCCAGGAGCCGGCGTAGTCGTAGGCCTGACGGGCAGATCATCAGTCAGGTTGGAGCCGCAGCGGAGCCGAGCGCGGCCAGGAGACGAACCATCAAGTTCCAGAAGCTGAGCTTTGAGTCCATCTCCGAAAACTTGAGGTTTTCGTAGTTGGCCAAGCCGGCGGAGGTCGCGATCTGGGGAGGGAAGTCAGCAAGCCAGCATGTTTGGCATAGAGCGCCAATCCGCAGAAGGACCGACCGTGATCTGGTAGGGGACAGTGTCACCCTTGCGTGCCGCGAGGGCATCGAACGCGGTGCGAAGCTCGGTGATGAGCGAGGAGAAGCCGGAGCCGAGGGCATCTGTGGTGGGGTACTCGAAGTCGATATCGATGCCGTCGAAGCCGTAGTCCTCGACGAGCTGGACGGCGCTGGTGACGAACTGCTGGCGCTTGGCGTCGTCGGTGATGAAGTTGAAGTGGCCGGCCTGGGAGTATGTCCAGCCTCCGACGGAGAGGAGCGTCTTGAGGTTCCTATATGGGGATAGCTTCCGTAAGCCATCGCGACACGGGACGGCGTGGGAAGGCGAGGACGGCGGGGCCGTGGACTGACCTGTGGACGAGCTTGAGGAGGTAGAGCTGCGTGGCGGTCAGGGCGCTAGGATCCAAGGAAGATGGCCCAGTGACAGGCGGTCAACGTACCTGCTTGAGGCAGCCGTACAGGTTGTTGCCGGTGTCGTCCCACGAGTCGCCGGGGTAGTGAATCTGCGTCCGTCGCGTCAGCCAAAGTGCCCCCGTACAACGACGTATCACACTCCACACACCTGCTCATCCGCCCACGAGTCCGTCAGCGCAACTCCGCCCGTGTCCGCAGAAACGTCGGCGAAGGCGTAGAGGATGTGCGTCAGCGGGCCGGGAACAATGTCCGTCGGTGCTGGAGAAGAGAAGGCCACGTCAGTACGGCTCCGGTGCACACAGGCCGGTTGCATTGAGTGACACGCACGGAAGTTGTAGCCAGAGTAGATGCCCCTTCGATAAGCGACCTGTCAGCGCAAGACCACAGCGGGCACCTCGGAGATGGCTACGCCGTACCAGTTGGTGAAGTAGGCGGCGTTGACCTTGCCCGACGTGGCGCGGGCGTGGACGGACTTGGTCGCGTTGTTGGGCGCATCCTTGTATGCGGCCGGGCGATGCATGACCTGCGTTGCCTGGACATCGGCGACCGCAGCGAGCGCAACGGCGGCGATGAAGAGGACGCGTTTAAAAGCAGTCGACAGAGCCATGATGTCCGAAGAGAGGCGGGAGTGGAGGTGGCAAGTGTGGGGGAGGAGGCGGCCGCTTCCAGCGGGTGGTTCTGAGGCTGAGTGGAAGCAGCCGAGGGACCTTTTGTACTATGCGCGTCGATGGCCATCGGGAGCAGTTCGGCGTTTGGTTGCAACCACAGAAAATACGCAAGGATCGCATGGGACTCTAGAACAAGAATGCTGTCGCGGGGAGGCCAGGCGTGATAGGGTAGGGTGCTGCATGAACAACGAGAGAAGACGAGAGAATGTGGAAGGCGCGGATGGGGTCCACGCGGTGCGCGGAGGATTCCTGATGTCATAAGGTTCTCCCGGAAAGGAACAAATGCGCAGGGATGCAGGCGAGGGAAGGCGCAGTACGGTATCATGACCGGGCAGCTGAAGGGTGGCAATGTGGTCGCTTGGTCGGCTGCGAAGGGGCGGGCGCACGAGCCTGATACGCGTATCTGGCAATCTAGCATGGATCCCCTCGAGTGCACTCACCGTGACCATGCTATAGTTTGGGACGCGTGAAGAACGTTCACGGCCGCGCCTCGGCAGTAAGAGTGATGCAGAGTCCGCGTGCAGCGGTGCCCGGAGCGAGCTTGACCGTGAACGAGTCCCACATCGAGGCGTTTGTGAGTGCCTGAAACGATCTGGAGGCCTGAGCTCGGACTTAGCTTGAATAGTGGGTTGGTGGTTAAGACACGACGCTTACCAACAGTCGTCTGGAACGGAGCAGAGGCGTTGGATCTAGTTGACGTTGGAGCGGTGGCATCGGTAAGACCTCGATCTGAGGACCCTGCACCTTCGTTGCCGCATCGCCTCCGCTCCGGCGGGGTTCGGTCTCCGTATTAGGATGTATTAGTCAGCCGGCCAACCAGTAACGTGCGCGTCTCTTCGTGTGCCAAGCCCAACTTGAAGCTTAAGGCCAGCCACTGCTCAGGCTGTGTACGACCGGTCTCAAGAATAGCCTTCTGTATCTGTGGCTTCCGTAGTGAGGAGTATGTATGGGATCCTCCGTGGTTGAAGCACACAAAATTAATGAAAACTCCACAGAACTGTGATTTCAACTTGGCGGGGAAGAACGGGGCAATGGCAGCCCCAGCACGCAGGCGGAGAGAACTCTGTTCCTGACTGCGGCGCTCAATGCTCATTTTGAGTGAAGTGTGCTCGACAACGGCAACGTGACCGAGTAGTTACCAGGGGAAGGTGGGTGGGACACCTCTCTGGCACTCTCCGAATTGAAAGGATAAACCCAAGTCGCTGGCCGTGCTATCATGGCCCTTGCCTCATAGCAAGGTGCAGTAGGCTGAACCACCATGACTTCGCATACTCGAACGAATCGCCGACGAGTATGGATTTCTCGTCGTCTTTGCGAGCCGAGCGCATGTAATTATAGAGAGGGCGTCCTCGGGGACAGTGCCTTCTCTTAATGATCAAAGCTTCACGCGCAAGGTTGTTCAACGCGAGGATGCCGGAAGGGCGCGCCGTCTCAATGGTCGGCTTGACCCACCGTGTGCAGCTTGCCATTACGCCGCACAGTGCTGCAGCACCGGCTATGTACCCCCTCCGTCGGCAATCGCTCCGAGTCGAGGCGGACCTCGTGACGGGACACTTGGTCCGAGTGCTGCGTCGTCATCGCACATGCTCGTTCACAATCACTTATGCTAACAGAAGTTAGAACTATCATAAGCCGCACGCACGGTGCGGCCTCTCTCAGGACGAGGCCACGGTCCAAAGCTGACCCGTCGTACGGGAATAGAAAAAAGATTGCGAATCGTGCTGTTCGCATCCAATGGGGAAGGATGCCCATGAGTTCAGCGAGGCCGCATGGGGAAGGCCAAAGATATCCATGCTGAGGGCGCTGCGGCCCAACGATGAAGCTCGTCCATGCTTCTCGCACAACGGCAACCCTGATCTCCTCCCAATTTTTTTTTTCAAGTCGAGGCGCCGATCACGGCACCGCACATGTGCACATCCCGCATTTTTCACACCGGAACACAATGCAGAGTAATGTGATCACGAATGGTGAGCTTCATTTCGGAGCGTCGCAAGAACAAGTACTACTGTATTATACAGGATGTGGCTCGTAGATTACTAGTACATCATTATTCGTGAATACGCCATGAACTGTGAGTGAGGGAACTATGAGCGGTGTTAGGACCAGACGGTCAGTCTCTGGCAATCGAGAATGTTGTGTCGTGATGCGTCATGTTCATGAGGATGCCGTTAAATAAGGAGAACCGAGTTGTGGGGGTTTTAGCACGCGCCCTTCTCGACCCAGACGCCCCCTGCAAAGAGACGGTCAGCATCTAGCGGGAGAGTGGAAAACGGGAGGCAGCAAAACACACCGATGCCACCGGGCAGGTCGCCCTTCGTCCACCAGGACGCAGTCCAGCGGTGACCGCCTGTGAGTGCACCAGTGATCAGCTCCCTGTACATGGCGCCTGAGGAAGCAGGGAGACTTACTGTAGGTGACGGACTGGCCGCCAAGGTAGATAATCTGCGAGCCCCACGCCGCAACGCCCGAGCACGAGCCACCAGTGGGCCGCGAGCCAGAGCTGGTGCTCGTGAACGTCTTGGATGTGGTCGAGCTGCCGCCCTTGCTGCCCTGGCCCATGTTGTTCCTGATATTGTCCCACTTGCTGCTCGGGTAGTGAATGTGGTTCTGCGTCTGGTCGAGCGCGCCGAACACGCCCGAGGTGGCGCCGACCAGGGACTCGTCGCCGGTCTTGTCGGTGGAGAGCTGTTGGGCACCGTGACCGTCAGCGGCTTGGTGGTGCCGGGGAAACGGCGGAGGCGCTACTTACGTCCCAGAAGAAGGTACCTGCGAGGCCCTTGGACTGCACGTACTGGGCCTTCATCTTGGCGATCTCGGGGGTGTCGTACGAGACGAGCTCGCGCTTGGACGTGTCGTACGAGTAGCTGGCGACGTCTGTCGTGTCCTCATGGACGGTCGCGCCTGCCAGGGGAAGGTACTTGTACGAGTAGACACCCGCTTCAACCGTGCCGGGACCGATCTGCAGGGGGATCGCGGGTCAATGCTGTGTGCTTCCGACAGTTCGTATATGGACACTTACTCCGTCGTAGGGCTTTCCGATGCCGTCGGTATTCTCGAACGCGCGACCATAGAGCGGGAGACCCATGTTGATCTTGGAGGGAGAGGCACCACGAGAGATGTAGTCCTTGATCGCCTTGTCCGTGGAGACGTTGGTGCGGGAGCCACCGTATAAGTTCGCTTGGTTGTCAGCGAAGGTGAGCCAGGAACCGGCATAGTCGTAGGCCTGGAAGACGTCAGTCAGTATTGCATCTTCGCAGGTCAGCGGAGCGGGAAGCTGACCATCAAGTTCCAGAACGTGAGGGCGGAGTTCATCTGGGGGAACTTCATGTTTTCATAGTTGGCCAGTCCAGCGGAGGTAGCGGCCTGAAAGGTCAAGCAATTAGTGTGCTGTGCAGCAGCGTCGATCCTTCCGAGAAGGACGCACCGTGATCTGGTAAGGAACGCTGTCGCCCTTCTTTTGCGCAAGGGCATCGAACGCGGTGCGGAGCTCGGCCACCAGGGATGCGAAGCCCCAGCCGAGGGCATCGGTGGAGGGGAACTCAAAGTCGATATCGATACCGTCGAAGCCGTAGTCCTCAACGAGCTGAACAGCGCTGGAGACGAAGACAGCACGCTTCCCAGCGTCAGTAATGAAGCTGAAGTGTCCAGACTGCGAGTAGGTCCAGCCTCCCACGGAGAGCAGAACCTTGAGGTTCCTGGTAGGTTAGGTCAGAATGTAGAGTACGTTTGTATGCAATATTATGGTGCACTCACCTGTGCGCCAGCTTAAGCAGGTACATCTGCAGAGTGAAGCGATCAGTTAACCTTTCCATACGAAGAGACGATGCGGAGGGTCGCAGGCCGACATCTTACCTGCTTGAGGCATCCGTACAGGTTGTTTCCGGGCTCACTCCACGAGTCTCCAGGGTAGTGTTTCTGCGATGAAGAATGTCAGCCACTATGACGATCTCCGGCATATATCCAAATACGCACCTCCTCATCCGACCAAGAGTCGGTCAGCTTAACCATGCCATTGTCAGGAGAAACGTCCGCAAATGAGTACAGGATGTGGGTCAACGGAGTTGGATTAATGTCCGTCGGTTCTGTAGAAGAGACAGGCAACTCAGTTCCGATCACTTGTTCGGCTCAGAGATAACATAACACTCACGGAAGTTGTACCCAGAGTAGATAGCCCTGCAACGAGATAACCGTCAGTAAAAGATCAAAATCAAGACAGGCAACCGGCAAAGGTCCACACCAGTTCGTGAAGTAGGCAGCGTTCACCTTGCCGCCCGCGGCCAGTTTCATGATTGCGTCGTTAGTGGTCGTGCTGTTATAATTCTTGGGACGAGCCATAACCGGTGTCGCATCCACATCGGAGACGGCAGCGAGCGCAACGGCGGCGATGAAGAGCACGCGCCTGAAAACTGCCGACAAAGCCATGATGTCCTAAATGAAGAGGGAGTATGCACTGGGAGTGTCGGCGGCGGTGGGACTGGCTGGAGGCGGGAGTGCTGAGGCTGACAACGCGTCGCCCTGGGCTCCTTTGTACTCTGCCCAACGGTCCAGCTCGAAATGCGTCCTGCCACCACCGCCTGTAAGCAAATGGCCGGAACAAAGGCGACTCGAGCACCCGAAAGCGCTGTCGAGGGGTAGAGGGATAGATGAAACGCCTGTTGTGCAGCGTTGGCCGCGCGAAGCGGCACATGCGGTCGCGGCTTGTCGCCGGGCAATCCTCAATGTCATAAGGTTCACTCGGAAACGAACAAACACGCACCTCGTTGCACTCAGGCATGCGCGGGGTATCATGTCCCGGTGGCAATGTGGTCCAGGCCATCGGTTGGCTGCGAGAGTAGGACACAATAAGCTCGCTACGCCAACTGGAAGTCGAAAGAGGATGTTTCTATCGATGCACCAGACTTCGGGATCCGACTATGCGCTGCACAAGCCAATCCGCCACGCACAGGACGACAACGCATAAAAGTGCGACGGAAACCAGCTCCTCGATGGTGCCGTCGATGCTTGCACACGACCAAAGTATGTTGGCGTGGTTACTCCAATCGGGCAGACGTGTGGCACCATGGACTGACGGTGGCCCTGAGGCCTGAGGTTCTACGAACGCCGCATTGCCTGGAGCAGGCTGTGAACTGCGAACGGAGGCGAGCAGACCACTACGGCATGTGGCCGGATCTGGCGGTGATGAGTGTTTGAGTGCTTTGCGGGAGTGCGCCACCAGAAAGACGGTGAAATTCTAAGCTCTCACCGGGTTGACCCCGCGGCTTGCATCAACGTCGCGGTGGAGCGGATGTAGAGAGGGGGCGGGATAAGAGCAGCGACCGTGACCGTGCGGATCCGCCACTGATACGAGCTGATGTTGAATCATGCCGCGGAGACATTCGATTAGGTGCTATATGCCTGCAAAGCGTATTGCAGCACTACCGCAACGCCTGACTGACGAATGGCCACCACAAAAAGTCCTGAAAGCCAGTTCTATACCCGTTTCAAAAGCATATATGAGTTTCGTTAGATGCTCGGGCCAATTATCGGGGCCCGGTATGCTTCCTCCAGCGCACGAGCATCGTCACTCGTGGAGCACATAATCTATGAAAGTCGACGCAACCCTCGATCCACAATCCCCTCTTCCACCTTTCAGATCAAGCTTGGCCATTCCAGCTCGTTAAAGCCAGAAAATTGATGCCAGCGCAAGGCCACAAAGGCTCATCTTGCTGTGCGGCGTCGTGACAGAAAAGGGGGCGAGAGCGACGGCTGATAGATCGTAGAGTCCGCGAGCCCACTCTGTAGTCAATCTCGTTGCTTGCACCTGCAGGAGAGAAAGTGTCTAGCAACGAGCCACATGAAGACGACAGTCAATGGCATGCAAATCTCAGCAATTCGAGAAAAGGCATCACGCACTGCATGGTATATTGAAATATGGAGGACTTCGACCGTTCTGGCATCCACCGTCGGTCCAAGTGGAGCCGTGATCGTCGCGTGGTGCGCTTCGAAGTGCTAGAATGGGCGAGAGAGAGAGAGCCATGCGTGCAATGAGGTGTCATTAGCAGGTGTGATGATGGTAGCTCTGTGGAAAGCGACAGGCGCTGGGCGTACCTCTCAATGCCCCCACAGCAAGTGTTCGCAGCATCTACCTGAGACTACCTCTCGAACGGTGCATGTTCATGGAAACGATCCTATTCATGGGGCAACCATGTGTACAGTACATTTATGCCTACTCATGCTCCCGTTAGGTCCAATGTTCGGGCAAAACTTGAGCGTTACTGCGGGCTCCATATGATAGACACTCCGTGGCCAGGCCTCTTGGCCAGATCGACCTGAAGTATGGCGCGCATAGGGATAATCTGTGCAAGTATTTACACAACACGGTGGCGACCAGACACCGAGAGAAGTCATACAACGCCTGGGAAATTAAGGATGGTTGTCTGATATAGGGGGCATTTAAAAGCAATCAGCGGGCGGCGGTGATGCGGCTGGACGGTGTGGATAGAGATGGTGGATATGGCGTTCTGGCAAGCATACGACGAGAGTTACGAACCTACGGTTAGGCGGGTTATATAGGCAGTGCAGACTAGCGAGCGCGGTAAGCGGTGACATAGAAAATGCAGCAAACGGACAAAACGACAACAGTGTACGAGCGCGGTGTTTCGGAGACGTCAGATCGAGGATGGATGGATGGAGGGATGGATGTGGGAGAGGGGATGGACGGGGGATGGTAGATGAGAGGGAAGGAACGAGGGGGAGGGGATGCGAGGGGTAACGACGAGCAGAAGCTCGAGAGTTGTGGAGGGATGAGAGCGGGAAGGGCAAAGTATCGGGATGGGGGATAAACTAGCTTCAGAAAGGAGACAGGTTGTATACCGTATATTGTGGTCCATTTCTTCATCAATTCCTTACGGCACTTCTTGCCCATATGATGTGGTCCAAAACACATGGACCCCTTCAGAGATGACCCGCCGAGGCCGATGCGTCTGCAACGCGGGTGTTAGGCTAAGCAACGGATCGTGAGAGTCAGCTATCATGTTTCTGGTGGTCAAACCAGGGCGTGTGTGGCATGCGTACCTGATTCTTTTGCGCTTCCCGCTAGATCCAACTCCACATCTCATGCTCTAGTATTCGTCGTCCTCTCCGACCGCTATACGTCGACGTACATCAATATCGGCTCGCCAACACCATCGATTTCTGGGATAACGCATTTCAGGTCGAACGCCTTCGCCAGAACGATCTTGAATATCTTCTGCACATTGATCGACGCGGATGTCGAGCAGAAGATGAGTGAGGCGTGCATCGCCTTCGCGAAACGCTTTGCCTGGAACGCTGCGGTCAGAAGAGGACGGGGGAACGGTCGCATGCGCAAGGTACGTACCTGCTTGGTGATTTCCTCTTGTTCATCTCTTGGAAATGTTGAGAACGTGTCGAACTTGGTGCCAATCAAGAAAGGAATTGCAGTCTATGGCAAGAGCATGATCAGTCAAGCGAGTTCAAAAGTCAACATGGTGCCGCTGCTACGGTCAGCAAATGGATAGATGGTGCTTGCGACGAAGTCACCAAGCTGAGAGCAGATGCATGTGCAAGAGGAAAAAAGCCTCCGAGATATTCCATACTGGACTAGTTGCATTGTCCAACACCGCGTTGTGGCTCGCCCTTTCCCAAACTTGGGGAGAAACAGAGGGATCTGTCGGTGGGACAACGGAAACGCATATAACGTATAACATGACAACGGGATCATTCGCTCCAAAAACAGCGTACTAGGCGTGCATAGTTGGCTGTGGCAGGAAGACTTACCTTGTTGAACCCCCTTGCTTGTCGATACCACTCCTTGACCGAATTCAACGTCGACTTCCGCGAGAGGTCAAACATGAAGAGGATCGCCACTGCATCGTTGCACACCAGTGGCAACATGTTCACGAATTCCCGCTGCCCGCCTAGATCCCACAGCGAGAAGGTGATGGATGTCCGCCGCACTGAGATGGTCTTCTCCATAAAGTTGACGCCTGGACCCCGGGATCAACGAACGTCCGCGGCAGGGAGTGGGAAGGAGCAGTGCAAGGCCCAGCCCACAACACCAGGGCGTAGGGTTAGACGTGGACGCAAGGCCGTGGCGATTTCATCCATAGCAGGGCGCGAAGCCAGACCAGACCGTGCGAGGGAAACAGGATATGGAGGTGAGAGGTTGCAGGAGGAAAAGTTAGACGAACAGGGCATGCATCTGCAAGAAGAAACGGCCACGAACCTAACGTCTGGATATAGTCCTCATCAAAGTGCCCCTCAACATATTTCACCATTAGACTTGTCTTTCCGATCTGCGAGTCTCCCAGCATGCCAACTTTGATAACGACGCTGATTACGAGCAGCAGCAGGTCAACCGTTTGCATGCATCTAGACAATGGCTGAACGGAACAGGCGTACCTGTTCTGCTCAGCACCATTCTCGCCGTTCGCTCGTGAGGTGCTAGGGACCGCATTTGAGGATGTTGGAGAAGTTGCTGAGGCGGACGCAGACATGTGCCAGAAGCAGATAGGGAAAGGGAAGGGGAAGAGGAAGAGCAGAGAGGGAGAAGGGGAAGATCAAGGAAGGAACGTGGACAACAAGTGCTTCCGATGCTCAGCCGACGGTGGAGAAGAGCTATGGACGCCTGCAGCCGGCGGGTCGAGAGCGAGGACGACGAGCAGGAATCGGAGTCGGAGTGATGTCCAGAAGGGGAGGAAAAGGAAGAAGGAAACCAAAGGAAGGACGCGTTCGTGGATGCTCTGGAGGCTTGAGGGCGTGCAGGACGGAACAAGACGGCCCACGGGCGGGAGCGTGTTGCGGGATGGACGCCAGCCAGGCAGAACAGCAGCAGACACAACGCGCAGAACGTGAGCAAGATCCTGGGTCAAACAGCCTAGGCGCCCGCTCGACTCTCCAGCGCTCGTCGTTTATTCGTCTTCGGGTTTCGGATTTCGCTCTGCTTATCGTGCTGCACAGCGGACAATGGCAAGCGTGCTCGGGGTAAGTACAGGGAGGAAGGCAAAGTTGTCTTCTTCCAGCGGTAGCCGACTCATCTGACTATCTGACGTCCTCGCTTACGTGGACCTTCGAACAGGTCTTCTCCGATCTTCATGATCACGACCGCCCGCGGTCGCTGTGTCCACTTCAGAGTCTTCAGGCCTTCAGATCTCAGGTTTCCAAGTATGCCAAGGATCGTCGCTACCGCTGGGGTGTTTGAGTTATTTTTTGCGGACAAGTTAGGCATCGATGTACATAAGTACGCAGTAGCATCCCCCTGCAACCACCCTTAATAGCGTACTACAATGGCAGTACTTAATGGGTTAGCCCATTGGGGGTGAACACGCCTCAGCCTGCAGGCGGACCATGAGTTCTGATGGAGATCGCGGCTCGAGGCCGTTGTCCCAGTGACAGAACAAGCGAGTCGCTTACATACGATTCCTGAGTAAAGGCAGGCGCCCTCCCTCAACATTCTACACACCCAGGAGGATTTAAGGGAGTTGAGTTATAAGCACGAGGGCAAGTCAGGCAAGCTTGTTGCTGGACTTTGGATCTTCAGATCTTTAGCTTTAGACCTTGGGTGTCAACGTACTGATCTGACTTACGTGAAAACCTGTTGTTGTCCTTTGTTTGTCTATGTTAGGATCCAAGGCCATTGCCAAACATACACCTGGCGCGGCACAGCCCCTGGTTTGATGACTCGTCACAACAACCAAGGCAGGCTGCATGCTCGAAATCCTCAACTCTTCGATGTTAGCACGGAATGAATTTTAACCCTGTCTCTCTGTTCTTAATGCATATACATGGAGGTGTCGTGGTCCTCTTCGTGTTTCTCTACGATCCTTGCCCGTCCTTCTGTCCAAGGCTGGCCATCGTCTTACGGAATTTCTGCAGTTAAACATCGGACACTGGTTTTGATGAGATTCTATCAAGACTTCGTGGTCATTGGGGGAGCTCGAAGGTTTGGTGACGATGTAAGCTTTGAGGCTACCGAGCGTCGCCAGCATGCTGACAGGTTATCTCCTCTCGATCCACGCAGTTCCAGGCCAGCTCTCTAACAGAATGTTGTAGGGAAGCTTTGCCCATGACCTCAAAGGGTCTATCAGGGCTCTGTCAACGCAGGTCTTAGCAGATTCGACGACTCACGATTTGGTGCACGGCATCATGCGCTTTGATACATCTCTGGACGTGGGCGATCAATGTTGTCCATACCCAATTAAAACGATTTTACAACCGCATGGCAGATGCCAGGTCTTCTCTACTTCCAGCCAATATTTTAATCTCGAATATATTCACTCTATAAATGATGCTGACTGGACCTCTTTAGGTCAACTTGCAAGTTGTTCGCATTGGACAGCCGTAATGCAAGATCGTCTATTTAACTCTCTAAGCATAGACTCGACGCTCACTCTAACAAATACTAGAGCCTCGGTCGACGCTCTTCATGGAAACATCGTCGGGTCCTCTGGCTGAGGAACTGCGGGGGGTCGTCGCTCCCTGCAGCCGAATCTCAAGCACCCTTGAACACCCCATTTTGAGTTCACCGGCTTGCTTCCGCTATGCTCAGTCTATTGTGATGTCAACGCGGGCCCGAGGGTGGTTCGGGCAGATGATCGGCGCATCCTCGGTCACCAAACTGCGCGGCCTTCATTCGCTAACGTTAGTCCAAGACAGTGATGATGGGAAATTTATCCACGGCGGCTGTTTCGCGACTCTACGACAGCCCTCTATTGCAACCTACCTGCAAAATCTCGGGGTTTCGCCGTCGTGCAACCTTTCTTCCCCCGCGCCCGCCGCGGTCACGAGCAGTAAGACGTATCCGAGTTCTTGCCGTGGCTTGGTCCGTAGGTCGCCACCATGGTGGCGCAAGATCGCTAATGCCAACGTTATTCAAGCACACAGGCACAATGGGCCTGATAGCCACGAATAGCTCACGGGGCACCGGAATGCTGGACACAACATTCAGGTGCTACGGGATGCTCGGGTCTTTTGCGGAACATACGTGTGCTCTAACGGACGGCACAACATGTTAAAAGGAGCGGTACGACACGTCGAAACTACCTGCGCTGGGTCGCTATCGCCCACCATGATGCTCAAACGCTCCCTATTATCCCTTCTGCCAATAGTCGGCTCTGGTGCGGATTTTGATTGCTTCTGCTTCTGGGAGACCTTCCATTATTGACGTCACGCAACCAGCCTTGGCACAGGTCGCAGCACCGTACACAGACCCCGGGAATGGCTTCGTCTTCGACGGCATCACCGACGCCGTCTACGGTGTGCAATATGGTATCGTGCTTCCACAAGCCGACACCAGCGCGGAGTTTATTGGCGAGATTGTCGCCCCCGTCGCCGCGAAATGGATCGGGGTGGCCTTTGGAGGCGCTATGATTGGAGACTTGCTCCTTGTAGCATGGCCCAACGGGAACGAGATTGTCGCTTCTACGCGTTACGCGACGTGAGTACCTTCTATATACGAAGATGACAAAGCCTGACTTCGCAACTCGGTCATCTAGTGCGTATGCGCTCCCAACGTGAGTGTTTTGAAATATAAAATTCAATCGACTCCAGGTTTTCACAGTCATGCAGAGCTTATGATGGCCCCATCTTGACAACACTTCCTTCGAGTTCCGTCAATTCAACGCATTGGAAGTATGTCTTCCGCTGCCAGAACTGCACGAGTGCGTGTACTTTCGGATATCCTCCCTGTGTACTTCTCTCACATAATTCTTCAGGCTGGGAAGGCGGAGGAGGAATTAGCCCTACAGGGACTGGAGTGTTCGCTTGGGCATACTCCAGCGTCGGTGTTGACGACCCATCAGACCCCAACAGCACCTTCCAGGAGCATACGGACTGTGGGTTACCCCACTCATGGCCTATTGTTGACATCTTGAAAAGCTGACCATTTGATACCACAGTCGGCTTCTACGGCGTCAACTTTCCTGACGCTCAGAACTCTAACTACCAGAACTACCTGCAAGGAAACCCCGGAACACCTCCATCGACGACAACGACAACAGCCACAAGCACAAGCACAACCACGGCACCGACTGTATCAGTACGCACGCACCCATGTATGCATCTTCGCACAACTAAGTGCCTGACAGGCAACTCCATACGACTATATCATTGTCGGGGCCGGTCCCGGAGGCATCATCACAGCCGATCGGTTGTCCGAAGCTGGCAAGAAGGTGCTTCTTTTGGAGCGCGGTGGCCCCTCTACAGCAGAGACTGGAGGCACTTATGACGCATCGTGGGCTCAAACAGCTAATGTGAACTCCTCTCACGCTTGTTTGTCTACCTGGCTGGCTGACATCAATTTCAGCTGACCAAGTTCGATGTGCCTGGACTTTTCGAGACTATGTTTACAGACTCTAATGCGTTCTGGTGGTGCAAAGGTGGGCAGTCATTCGTTGACACTGCCTCATGTGTCTGAACTGTCCACAAAGATATAAACGTCTTCGCCGGATGTCTTCTCGGCGGCGGCACCTCGATTAACGGAGCGTGCGTACTTGAATCTCAGCGCATATATGCGCATAAACTAAGTGGCGCCAATCCAGCTTGTACTGGTACCCGGCCGACTCAGATTTCCGTACCCCAAACGGCTGGCCGAATAGTTGGGGCAACCACGCACCTTACACCAGCAAGTTAATGCAGCGGCTCCCCAGCACGGACCACCCCTCCACTGATGGCAAGCGCTACCTGGAGGAGTCCGCCACCCTCGTCGCGCAGCTCCTCAACGGCCAGGGCTACAGCAACATCACGATCAACGACAACCCCAACTACAAAGACCACGTCTACGGCTACAGCGCGTTTGATTTTATCAATGGCGAGCGCGGGGGGCCCGTCGCGACGTATTTCCAGACAGCCATCGCCCGCCCAAACCTCACGTACAAGCAGTACGTGCTCGTCTCCCAGGTCATCCGCAACGGCTCGACCATCACGGGGGTGCGCACGAACGACACGTCGCTCGGGCCGAACGGCATCATTCCCTTGAACCCGAATGGCCGCGTCGTGCTGTCGGCGGGCTCGTTCGGCACGCCGCGCATCCTATTCCAGAGCGGTATCGGGCCGACTGATATGCTCCAGGCCGTGCAGTCGAACCCGACGGCGAGTGCGAACCTCCCCGCGCAGAGCCAGTGGATCGACCTGCCAGTCGGTCAGGACGTCTCTGACAACCCGTCGATCAATGTGAGTCACTCGTATAGAGCAGTAGAGAAAAAGAGGCTGATGTAGATGTATGCGCACTAGTTGGTGTTCACTCACCCGAGCATTGACGCTTACGACAACTGGGCTGACGTCTGGAGCGATCCTCGTCCGGCGGACGCTCAACAGTACCTCAAGGACCGTTCAGGTGTCTTCGCAGGTGCTTCGCCCAAGTACGTTTCCCGTTGTTGTCGCATTCGGTGCTGAATTTTGATAGTATAATGTCTACTTCACTAGGTTGAATTTCTGGCGGGCCTACGGTGCGAGCGACGGGATCACCCGCT
Organism: Ganoderma meredithae; assembly: GCA_022814645.1. Lineage (NCBI taxonomy): Eukaryota > Fungi > Basidiomycota > Agaricomycetes > Polyporales > Polyporaceae > Ganoderma > Ganoderma meredithae. Next base: position 39,348 of record JAKLMY010000142.1, read on the forward strand.
ATGCTCAGGGCACTGTCCGTCCTGGCGCGGCATCCATCAATTCTTCGCTGCCCTACAATGCTAGCAATATTTTCACGATTACCGTATATCTGTAAGCACAACTCTCCTTCTTTCCCAGTCCAACCGTCACGATCTTGTTACCTCAGGTCGCAAGGGATCACTTCTCGAGGTCGTATCGGCATCGACGCTGCCTTAAACGCGAAAGCCATCTCAAATCCGTGGCTGACCGACCCCACGGACAAGACCGTCCTGCTCCAGGCGCTCCATGACGTCGTGTCTAACATCAACTCCAGTAAGCACAGCAGACACCGAGTCCGCGCATCGGGACGCACGCTGATCGTCTCTCGCACTTACCTAGTCTCAAACTTGACCATGATAACACCGGATGCCACCATGACGATTGAGGAGTACGTTGACGCGTATGATCCGGTGAGTCCCGTCCTGCGGATGACGTCCATGCAAATTTTGACTGCGGCCTCCATCCATGTGAATCCAGGGCACGATGTGTTCAAACCATTGGGTGGGGTCCGCCAAGATCGGTACGAGCTCGTCGAGTGCGGTTATCGACGAGAACACGAAAGTCTTCCACACGGATAACCTGGTGAGCATTCAACACCGGTTTGGTCGTCTCCGTCCGGTGCTTATACAAGCGTCTCGCAGTTCATTGTCGATGCTTCCATTATCCCGTCATTACCCATGGGCAACCCACATGGCATGCTCATGTCTGCGGCAGAGCAGGCGGTGGCGAAGATCCTCGCGCTTTCTGGAGGGCCGTGAGGCGCGGAGGCCCGGGCCGTGCATAGAAGCTTGTTGCCAACCGCACAGGTCTAAAACAACAAGCTATTATCTTTGTTTCGGTGACGATGTTTCATAATTGTGGGAACACACGGATGGATATTGGAATACTGGCGGCATTCGCTGCAGATTACCACATCGAACTTCATGGCACTACGCCAAATATATGGCTAAATCACTGCATTCCGTGTTTGAGAGCGACAGCCTCGCACAGCTACAGGTACTCGGAGAGAACAAGGGTTTTGAACGGGCATTGCACGTTACAAGCCAGGCTCCCCACAGGCTACAGAACCTTCACTAGGCCATATGCTGTCCTTCTGACATACGTCATGGTCGAAGGTGGAAGGCGACTCGCCCGTCCAGTTTTGAGTGTCTTGTCCGCACGTAGACCTCGAGGCTAGTGTGGCTCCTCTGGGGCTGAGCGTTGAGCGGCTGACTGGTATACGATAACCGTCTACCGCACCACATCACACGAGTGACCGTATTTCGACAGGTTCGGCGTTGAGTGCGCGCCTTCGAGGCGGTGACGAAGCAGAGCTGTCTATGAAAGACTAAGAAGGCATGCAGCTGGATCTGCTATACCCCAGAATGGACATCGTGTATTCTGCACACACCAGGCGTCAGGGTTGACGGTGGCAGCCAGGTGCCAGCATTGATCCACTCTCTGCGGCATTCCCAGTCGTGTCACAGCGATGACTCGCTGATTGGTGCTGGTGCGCGCCCGAACCATCGAAGGCCGGCGGATGTGAGACGGCACGCTGAGATAAACGTGCTTCCATCCGTTCGATTGAATGGGGTGGCGGCGTCGGCATTTGTTGCGAGCGGAGACCATGCCTTGCCGCATGTGTGCCATGTTGCGGCTGGTAAATTGGGTGGTTGTCTAGGAAGGACGTGAAGATCGAAGGGCAGCGATAATCGGAGAGATGAAAGGGCTTGTACAGAGGGTCCTTGTAAGTAGACCATTCAGCTGACCGCGCGACGCCATTGTTGGACGTTAGACCTTGGTTGGACAGATACCACTGCGAATATTAATGCTGCGCCGTTGGACATCGGTAGATTGTTATCAAACTGATTGCGGGCGGCAGGGGGACGCATGGGAACCGAGACTCTCGGCCGCGACTCCTGGGGCGATGATGAGACGGGGCAGATGGAAAGACGGTGGCAGGACAGAACCAGAGAAATCGGCAGACTGAGAGGGGGATCTGAGGGAGGTGGTTGGAGGGAAGAGTGGCATATATCTGTTTTGCGTAGGTAGTCGAGGGCAAGAGGAGCTGGCAAGGGGCGGCGGCAAGCCCAAAGCGGCTAACGGCGTCAAACAGCCAGGGTCGGACCTTTGCCTCGATCGACGTCCACTTCAACCTTTTCCAACGACGACCACGACAGTGTCGCCGACGACGACCCAGACGACCATTCGCCATCGATGGACCCGTTGTCCATAGGGGATGCCTCCCCTGCCGCCCGCCAGTCCATCCTGGGCTCCTTCCTGCGCGGTAGACCTCGCGGCACCTCTCAGTCACACCCCTCTCCACCCCACCACGACCCCGCCACCCGAGACTCCCCCCCTCCGTTCTCCCCAACTGCTGATCACTCCTCAGGCCATCGCCGTCGGCCAGCTGCCGCCTCTTCAAATCTACAGGCCTCGGTTTCTCAGTCAAATTCTACACCAGGCTTCTCCCAGATGCTCCGTAGGCGACGTTCTGCAGGCACCCTAGCCGCCACTACCACCCCCCAGATCCCCACCGTCGCTGTTGCACGCACCGTCACTGGGCCAGCAGCTTCAGGCTCCTCAGCAGCGTTTCACTCCGGCATAGGGCCGGCTCACCGCATTCGCCTCGTTCCTCATCTCGATTCGCGCCGGTCCCTCCGTTTCGAACCCATATCGCGCGATGTCAAGGAGGGCGACCCACCGCTACGCATTGGGCGTTTTACAGACCGTTCGGGCATAGGGCTTGCTGCTGCGAATGCCACTTCTCAGAACAAGCTCGCATTCAAGAGCAAAGTTGTCTCAAGGGCCCACGCGGAGATCTGGGCCGAGCACGGAGGCAAGTTTTTCATTCGCGACACGAAGTCAAGCAGCGGTACCTTCCTCAACCATGTTCGACTATCCCCCGCAAACAACGAGTCTCGTGCACACGAGCTCAGGGACGGCGATCTGCTGCAGCTAGGGGTGGACTATCAAGGTGGAACCGAGGACATCTACAAGTGCGTCAAGATCAAGGTAGAGGTGGGGAGAGAGTGGCAGAACCAGAGCAATCCGTTCAAGTACGTCTTGTCGTTTTTTTCCGTCCTGAGCTGTGTCTGATTGTTCAGCAGCGCAAATGCCTTGAAACAGCTCAAGGCGATAGCTATCCCAACAATTACCAGTTCAAGCAACGGCAAGAAGGTTGCCGCTAAATCTGCTCTCCCCGACTGTTGTATCTGTATGTGTAGGACTTGACTGGCGCTGATCTGCACTGAATGACCTTGCTCGTGTCTTCCAGGTTTGTTTGGTGTTACGATCCACCAAGCCCTTTTCATCGCTCCTTGTTCTCACGCATTCCACTACAAGTGCATCCGTCCCCTCCTTGAGACACATCACCCTGCCTTCTCCTGCCCTCTTTGCCGGACATTTGCTGATCTCGAGGAAGACGTCGAGGTAGAGATAGACCCCGAACTGGACGCGAAATCTATGGTCGATGGCGGAGCTTCATCTGTTATCGGTGTTGCAGCGACCGCTGTTGGTGACCGCCCGGACTCAGGCGACGCAAGTAGCCGGGAGCGAGAACGAGAGCGGGATGTAGGCGCAGAAACTGAAGTGGAACCTGACACGGGTGCCAGTCGACTGGGATCAGCGCTTCGGGCGCGTCGCGCAGCACCTCCCCTGCCAAACGGGAACCACCTGCGAGGCGGCGACATGACCGAGGACGTCGATGCCGAGATGGAGGATGTAGTGGTTCTTCCACCCCTACCCGAAAGTCAATCTGTCCTGGCGGTGGAGCAAGTGTGCGGCGATGGCGATCGGATGGATGTCCGGGAGAACTCCGCGTCACCCGTTCCTGGTCCAGCGCGAGCAAGCCCAGGAAGTTATCCGGAGGGCGATGTGGAGGGGGAAAGTGGAGCAAGCGATGGCAGCGGGCACGCGGGTGACGCTGGCGTGCATGGCAAGCGGAAGCGATGACTTATTCGCGATCGTTGGTGAATTTCTTCTTTTCCCCACATATCCTTTCTCACTCCGCTGGTTCTCGGACCCGTGCACTCACCACCGTCCATCCGCTGACGGCAACCGGACATCGCGCACCATTTCCTCCTGCCTTACTGCCTCTCGCTGTTGATGTCGCACGGACGCCGACCTCACTCGCGTCCTGCGCATGCCTTGCTTCCTTGGCATTTCTTACGCCCCCATGATGACCTTGGATCCCGTACAACTGCATTTGTGTGTATTGCCTTTGTACCGGAACGCCCTAGACCCTCCTCTGCTCTGTTCTTTTCTTCCTCTTGACGTGGATATCTGCATCACATGTTTTCCTGTTATTTTGCATGAACTACATGATACAATACATTTATTGTACGAATATAATATCCCCCAGCACCCTATTTGTTACTTATTATCTACATGTCGTCGATCTTGAGTTCTTGTCAGCCGTCGTCGACGGTGCAGCCCGAGAGTCGAGACGACGGTGCCAGGACCGGTCCGACCGGCTTATGATCGGGCGGAAATTGGACGGGCATGATTGGATCGGACGAATGCGGCCGAGGAAGCTGGGGAGCGTTGACAGGCGCCTGCCGTATGCCACAGAACAGCTCAATCAAGTGCGCCGGCCCCGTTGTCCTCCGTCTCCTCCTCTCCGTCGACCATCATGCAGTCCCTCGTCGCTCCCCGCTCCAGCATCCTCAAGCATACTTTCCGTAGTTTTGCGTCCTCCGCGGCGCGGGCCCAGGCCACCCCGCTCCAGAAGCCGGTGCTGAACAGGGAGTTCAAGATCTATCGCTGGGTACGTCATGGCACTTGTCGCTCGTCCTCCCCCGCGTTGTGTTTGAGGAAGAGCTGATGGAGTTGGCGTTTTGAAGAATCCAGATGAGCCGTCGAAGAAGCCGACGCTGCAGTCATACACTATCGACCTCAACCAGTGTGGTCCCATGGTCAAACCGTCCTGCCTCCTGTCTCGTTATATACCTTGCTCACGGGCACCCATCTTATGCGCAGATTCTCGACGTTCTCATCAAAATCAAGAACGAGATCGACCCTACTTTGACTTTCCGCCGCTCATGCCGCGAGGGTATCTGCGGTTCATGCGCCATGAACATTAATGGTCAAAACACCCTGGCGTGTCTCTGCAGGATTGACAGAAGCGCGAGCAAAGATACCAAGATCTACCCCCTTCCCCATAGTAAGTCCACATGTCACCCAACTTTTACGGCGTGGAGCTCTGAACGGTCACGTTGCGGTGTACAGTGTACATCGTTAAGGACCTTGTGCCCGACCTCACGCAATTCTACAAGCAATACAAGTCCATCGAACCCTACCTCCTGAACGATAACCCGCCGGCAGACCGGGAGTTCTTGCAGTCACAGGAGGACAGGAAGAAGCTCGACGGGTGCGTGTTCAGTATCTCTGACCACTCACCTCTCCGCCATCACCCATATGCACTTTCTCCCCCTGCGTCATTGCAACTTCCCCTCCCTCCGCCCGTTTCTAATGATTCACGCGTGTTGTGTACATGCTGACTTTGCGCACTCAGCATGTACGAGTGCATCCTCTGCGCGTGCTGCTCGACCTCGTGCCCCAGCTACTGGTGGAACCAGGACGAGTACCTCGGGCCCGCAACGCTCATGGCCGCCTACCGCTGGATGGCGGATTCTCGGGTACGTCCGCGCTCCCTTTCCCTTCCCTGGCCCGCGAATTCTGTTATCAGCGCTCCGTGCGGGGCTAATGCGGGGGGCGTGGGGTAAACAGGACACGTATAAGGCGCACCGTATGGAGAAGATGCAGAACGAGCTCAGTCTGTACCGCTGCCACACGATCTTCAACTGTGCGCGCACATGCCCCAAGGGCCTCAACCCTGCGGCGGCGATTGCAAAGATCAAGTTCGAGCTTGCCTCCGAGTGATGGAGAGGAGGTCAAGAGCCGGCAGGCGATGGGGGTGGGCGCCTTTTATATGAATATTGAATGTGGGGTCGGGGATGCTCACGGTCATTTCATTTGGCAAGGCTAGATTGTGCAACTGCGTGAGCGTGTCCTTTGGAGAATATAAATCTCAATTGTCCGCCGCATTGTGTTTATTTCATGGCATTCTGGACCGTCCTCCACCCTAACCATGCTGATGGGATTGATGGGAACGGAAGAACGACATGGAAACGAGGTATTTCTTTTTCCTACAGTCTGTGAAACGTCTCGACCGCCCCAGGTGTCTCTCCACGTCGTCGTAACTGATCCGAGGCAGCTTCATTGGTACGATGCCAGCTTGTACTGATAGCTTACCTTGCTCCCCTGTTTACGATTGGTCGGTGCAGGGCGTAGAACAAAAGTTCATGCCAAAGGTTGTCTTGGGTGAGTCCGATGGTCGTGGTATCTTAGTCGTAATGCGTCCTGACCGGGGTTGTCGTTGTAGGCAGCATCCGGTGAGCGTAGCAGCAGCCATAGTTTGCACCATTTGCACGAATTTCGGACATGCAGGGACGTGGTCGCGTCTCGTCGGTACGTGGGATCTCCCTTGTGCATATGCTTCCTTCGTTTTCTCACCTTGAGAGAGGAAGATCCGCTATCAAATCCTATCAGCCTTGGTGACTGGATGCGTGTCGTTGGCTTCTCACCCATTGTCGGGCCGCCTTGGACCCTGCGGACGCTCGAGGACAGCGAGGCTCGCAAACTGAATTGGAGAAGCTCTGCCCCCCACATTCGAGGGGCCGGTTCCGCACGAACCATGGTAAGGTCCGGACAAAGCAGGAAAGGATATCCCAGCGCAGCACGCCCCTATACGCTCGCGCGTAAACGTGGAGGAGCATTCCGCGAGTTTGTGCGATGGTACGACAGTCGAACGTGACCTGTAGAAGACCAATATGCTGTGTTGCCACGGTCAGATGGGCAGGACACGAGGCCCCAGAACGCGCGACGGCGTGTCTAGCCAGCCGGATTTCCCCAATGGTATCAAGGTTGCGCCGTGCTATGATGCAAGAAGTGCCAACGGCGTGTTCGGTCTCAGCGGCCAGAGCCAAAATCTGGCCCGTGCGTTCTCACAGGCGACATGCAATGAAAGAGAAGGATGCCATTTGCCGACACCGAGGTGCGCTCCCGTACGAAAATAACCTCGAGCTCTCTGCATTGACCGGCAGCCGTTGCAAAACCAGTCGCCAGTCGAGTCTGTCGTCATCAGCGACAGGAATGTTTCGGCTGCAGCTCCGCTCGCAGTGGATGTGGGGTTAATCCGCTATGGAGGCGATGAATCACGCGATCGCGACGGTCGGCTAATTAGGACGAGTGTGTGGTGAGCGGTGGGCATGACAAACAGCTGAGCGGTGAGAGGATGCTGATTAATGACACGTGCAGACTGCTGGGGTGACGGCTTTGCAGTGAAGCTGGAGCGAAGACCTTCACAGAGAGAACATGGCGTTAGGGTCCGGCACCTGCTGACACGCACTCTCCCAGTCTAATAGGTCGAACCAGCCCTCTGGGATCATGCTCTCCACCGAGAGTTGCCGGCCCCCCCACTCCGTTCACTACAAATAGGAGCACGCCCATTTGCATCCTCTTCGAGTTGGTCTCAGCCCTCACATCCATCTTCACCCCACTCACCCCACCCCGAACTAAAGCTCAAAATGCCGTCTGCTCAAGTCTTCAACAACAAAGACGGTGCCGTCTATACTACCTCTACCGGTGCCCCCGTCGCAAGGCCCTACGCCGCTGAGCGCATTGGCAAGGTTGGCCCTCTGTTGCTCCAAGGTTCGTCCCTTCCCCCACGGGACTTTCCGGCTACTTCCCCAGCTTTGAAGCTGCGCCGTGTTGCTGGCTGCGCTCTGTGGGTCGCAACCGGTGTTCAATAATTCTCCCTTTTCCCTGCAGACTTCCACCACATCGATCTCATTGCCCACTTCGATCGCGAGCGTATTCCGGGTGTGTATCATTCCCTCCAGTCCGTGCATACTATCTTGACGTTTATTTTGGCCTCGATCGTGCTGTGCAGAACGTGTCGTTCATGCCAAGGGTGCTGGTGCCCATGGTGAATTTGAGGTCACACACGACATCAGTGACTTGACCTGCGCCGCGCTCTTCAACAAGGTCGGCAAGAAGGCGCCGCTTACCATTCGTTTCTCCACCGTCGGTGGTGAGCTCGGTTCGGCAGACACTGCCCGTGACCCCCGTGGTATGTACTTCGTAGGCATTTTGTAGGTCATGTGTTGATGAAACTTTGCAGGATTTGCGGTCAAGATCAGGACCGAGGAGGGTAACCTCGACTGGGTGTTCAACAACACGCCCGTCTTCTTCATTCGTGACCCCTCCAAGTTCCCCCACTTCATCCATACCCAGAAGCGTGACCCCCAGACACACCTCAAGGATGCTGATATGTTCTGGGTGAGTTCTGAGGAGCTTTCTGGTCATAACCATGTTCTAACATGCGCATATAGGACTACCTCTCCCAAAATCCGGAGTCTATCCACCAGGTCATGACTCTGTTCTCGGACCGTGGGACTCCTGACGGCTTCCACAACATGCACGGCTACTCCGGCCACACCTTCAAGTTCGTGAATACTGAGGGCAAATTTCACTACGTTCAAATTCATCTTCGCAAGGACGGCGGCTTCAAGACCCTCACTGACGCCCAGGCTGGCAAGTTGGCTGGCGAGAACCCCGACTATGGTATCCAGACCTTGTTCGAGGATATTGAGGCCGGCAAGTTCCCGTCGTGGACCGTCTATGTGGTACGTATCAGGATTCCTCTTTGTGTTCTCTTGTCACCACGTTGCTTAAGTAATTGCGCAGCAAACTATGACAGCTGAGCAAGCCGAGAAGTTCCGCTACAATATCCTCGACCTGACCAAGGTCTGGCCACATGCGGACTTCCCGCTCCGTCCCGTTGGCAAGATTACTCTGAACAAGAACGTCCAAAACTACTTCGCGGAGATCGAGCAGGTTGCCTTCTCGCCGTCGCACCTTGTCCATGGAATCGAACCCTCTGCGGACCCTGTGCTTCAGTCGCGGCTCTTCTCCTACCCCGACACTCATCGGTGCGTGTAGTTCGTACTCATCGTCGTTCGTCGGCTCATTGCTCGTTGCAGTCACCGTCTTGGCGTGAACTACACCCAGCTCCCTGTCAATGCGCCGCTTTCACCCGTCGCCAACTTCCAGCGCGACGGTTTCATGGCCATCAACAACCAGGGTAACCGCCCGAATTACGAGAGCTCCATTCAGACCCTCTCCTACAAGCCCAAAGTGTACCAGAACGTCGAGCACGAAGTGTTCCTTGGCGCTGCTCAGGCCGACCTCAGCGAGATGACTGAACGTATGTGTTACAAAGCTTTATCCTACCCGTGCGGGCGCTGACGGATCCGTTGGGCTGCAGTCGACTTTGAGCAGCCCCGTGCGCTTTGGCAGAAGGTGTTCAGTGACGTTGACCGTGAGCACTTCGTGGGTAACGTGGCCGGTCACATGAAGAATGCGAAGAGTGCCGAGGTGAAGGCTAGGCAGCGTACGTCTCGTGTCTGCCACCTTTCTCGTCCTCCTGACTGATCAGGCGTCATGGCTTTTGGCTTCTAGTCTCGGTATTCGCTGCCGTGGACCAGTCGATCGCGGACCGCATTGCCCAGGCGATTGGCGTGCCGACCGTGAAGCCTCTCCAGGTTAAGCCTGCGTCGGAGGCGATCCGCTTTAAGTACTCTGCTGTATAAGGCGGTATACTAGTAGACGGATCGGTAGAAAAAGGTTCGAGTTCTGGGTAGATGGACTAAACACGTATATGCTGTACGAGCGGGTATGACCTGACCATGTTACGAGTGGTTTGCAACGTGTTGTACTTTTAGCAGGAATATACACACTGCACGTTCATTCAAGTTCTCTTGATGATGCTGCACGGCCCTACGAGTCCATTGACTACACGCATGGCTGTACAATGGCAGACAGAAATCACGAACTGCATAGCGGCAGGAGTTGCAATGTGGCATCGTGTACTGCAAGAGCTCCGGGCCGGTGGCTTGACATGAAGTGAACTTTGGTTCCATCGTTCAAGCTATCAGGGCGGCTCGATGGGTCCTCTCCACCTTAGCTCCCCAGGTGGAAGTTTATAGGTGTCTGCAGCTAGAGGATGTTATCCTTGTCTTCAAACTTTGTGTGACAATCGAAAGTGGGCAAGGTTCAAGAGAGGTTTCTGGACGGCTACTACGACATCCGGGACATATAGCTGGTCATATCGTTGCAAGGGTAAGGAGTGTGCCGATGCAACCGATGCGGTCTTGGAGGGGTGGAGGACAGCTGATTCCGGGGTTGCGCAGCGAGGATTAGGGGGACCGGGAAAAAGGCATTGAATCTTTGCCAGCCGGTGTGAGTGGCGTCCATTGCAACCTAAAAGCGCACCGAAATAGGGGAAATTTACGAGTGGCATCTCCCCAGCGGCAGATTGTGCCAATTCAGGGCCGTCTCGCGAGACCTACGGCAGAGGCATAAGTAAACTTCAAGGTACTTCGGGGGCAGTAGGACGAGTGTTAAGTACTGAATGAAGACTTCTCACCTTGTTGGCTTCAGGTCGTGTGCACCTGCTCACACCTATATGAACTCTGCGCCAGCTGCTTGCCGGAGGTCAATTGCGCTGTCTTTGGATGGGTTGCGAGGGCTCTATGCAGCATGAAAACAAGCTTTAGAGTGTCAATTTCACCTCTGTCGTCAGCGGAAGGTGTCTTCTCCGTCGTGCTGACGGAGATAGCACGCATATAGGTGAAGCGGAGGCGCGAGCCTAACCATGTCGGAGGTTGAGCGGGACACATAAGCGACTCGTTCCATTTCGCACAGTATGAGCCCCGGGTCTTGACTCTTGAGTAGTGGTTTGCTGGCGGGGGAGATGGCCCTCAACCCTATGTGGTAAGCCGGGGATTGGGATCCGAGTCCTTCGTCCTTCGAACATGTTTGAACCCCGGAGCGAGGTGGCTGCTGCGCAGACTCGCTTCCGACGGTGTAGATGGCAGACCACTGTCTTTGTCCGCAGTGAGCATACCATGAGCACGTTGATTGTGACGTCGACCGACCATCTCATAACCCAGTTGTGGCGAATAGAACGAACGGCGCGTCCTACGTATGTAAGACACCAGGTAACGTATGTTCGTCATGCCATCAACCGCACGAGAGGGAGTTGAGCCACAGGAAAATGGCATAGCTCGCCCTGTTGATATTATCTCTGAAAAGCGATGTAATGGAAGCTAGCATCAACTTCAAGATGCGAAACTGGGAGAAAACGACGTGCCAGTGTTGCAGTGGGACAAAGCCTGTGGCCATCTGATATCAACTGCGACTTACATGCAACATTCGCAATATTCCGGAACTCAAACTGAGGGATTGTGATTGAGGAAATGAGGGAGACGGGAGAGCCGCACACCTGCAGTATGCATGCGGGAAGTGAACTTGACTGCAAATGAGAATGCTGTAACGAGAAGAAATTCGGAGGACCGGGGCCGTTTGTCCACCCAACGCGTGAGCACAGTAGTATATGTCTATGAAGGCCGAGATTCAGGGTGTAGGACAGGCCGGCGGGGTGGTTCGACTAGTACTAGTAACGTTAACCGTGAAAGAAGGCGGAAGCGCCCGATTATGTTCAAGCGCTTAGCGCTTAGCTAGGGCCCGGCGAAGTCCGCGGCGGACCGAGCGGCACACGAACCTACCTGACCTCAACCTGATCTACACCTCCACCTCCCAAATGGCCATGGCAAGTTCTGGCGATGATTCAGCCGGTGCAAGTATCTGATGCATTGAAGTCATTGGAGCTACTGACTTGCGATGATGACAGACTTGTGGCACAGCACCCTCACCCACGACTCTTCGCAGTCGTTGGCGGGCAGACCTGAGGAATGTTTACCTGGAGGCTACGGCTGGCGAATACTGTAAACGGAGAGTCCGTCATATTTTGCACGTATGTTAAAGTTGATTTATATTCTTCTCAGGCTTCTCGCCGCTGAATATTACGCCAAGTGCATCCTAGGCATCAATTTCCAACCATGCCCCCAAGTTTGCGCAATAACAAAAGCGTGAATCGGGGCCGAAAATAACGGACTGGTGCCGGAGTCTATTCTTTTCCAAGTTTACAGCTCCTGCAAGATTATGGTGATCAGCCCATCAGTTCAATTTGCTGTGCAAGGGATGACGCGGTGGTAACACTGTTTCAACTCGCCACGACCATTCTGCTGTATGTATTCACACGTAGAAAATCCCCTGCATCTCACTTCTTTCCATAATAGCAGTTCCTCCACCGTTACCTCTCGACATCCATCTTCTGCAAGGGTTTCCTAGCAATCCCACAGCCGAATCTTACAAAAATGACGTACTTGGTCAACTTCTCGATGCCTCTGAAAGCCCTTCCTAACACTCGCTGGACATTAGGTGCTGCCGGCCCTGTGTACCTCTCTGGTGTTTCGTCCAGCGCACCCACTGGGCTTCCCTCTGGTGCTCCCACAGGGTTCTCGTCTGGTGTGCCCAGCGGTGTCCATCCGGTATTTTCCTTAGGTCTCCCAACGGACGCTGTGCCCACTCCGGTGCACTCGCACTCGGGGTTCTCATCGGTTCGTCTTTCCGGCGTCCCGGCGTGCCCTGCCCTTCTAAAGCTTCCCTCTCTGGTTTCGCTCCCTGGGGGGGCACCATCTGACGTGCGCCACCAGGCTCTGCCTAGCGGACGTCTCTCGGGTGCACGCCTGTCTGGCGCTCGTCCCCGGCCCTGGGTTGCCCTGCCCGTGCCCTGTCCTCTCTGGCCAGGCTCGGCCGTCAGCTGCCCCGTCGGGATTTCTACCCATGCAACCATACAGGACGCCTTCTGGATTCCACTACAGTGCTCTCTCCGCTTCCCCTGTGGTGCCGCTCCTTCGGATCTCCCTCCTTCGGCTTCGGTGTTTCCATCCAACGCACGAGGTAAGATCCCTCCCAACGTACATCCCTCTGGTGCTCCGCCCCACCTCATGTGACCACCAGGTAGGCCGTCCGGTCTCCTGCCCCACCACTTTGCCGCGCCGTCTACCCCTGTCTCGTGCGCCTTCAGCTACGTTGCCTTCGGGCTTAGGGTCATGAGGCCCTAGTCCGTCTAGCTCTCATCCTTCCGGCTTCAAGCCCCTCCGGTAGCCCACCATATCTCTCAGATATGCGGTCTAGTGGTCGTGGTTCGCGAATATAATGTGGACGCGATTTTTCGAATGCTAGCTAAAAGGGTCCATTTTCATGTTATACATATACATTCTCATGCACCATAATTTTCTTCGAGCAGAGGGTAGTGGAGGGGTCTCTGAAGATGTCTAATGGTAGATAATAATCTCAACTCATGATGTGCCAGTAGTAGGAATGGACGAAATAATAGCCATGGGCCTTGTCCTTTCACTCGATTGGTGACCCAGATTCGGTGTAAGTATTCGAATCTAGACCTGGGAATTCAGTCGTGGCCATATAATAGCAGCCTATACAAGACGCAAGTTTCGTCATATCTCCGGCTAGGCAATTGCAAATATTGAGGTTCATACTTTTATGAGTGAATATGATTGATTCTTCATGTCCGACGGACAAACTGTTAGAGTTGACATTCTAATAAAAAGGGTGAATGGCTATATTTATGTAGGTTAGTAACTACGTAATGGACATTCCCTGGCTGTTGTGATGATTGGAGACACGGGGTGCATATCAGCGTAATATGTCCTGGATTACGGCAAAGGTTGCTGTGAAAATAATCTGAAATACCTTTATAATCCTTTGTCGTGAAAACTGTAAAGCCCTTTGTAGATCGACCGTAAAGAATGGCGCGCACTGTGATAGGACTGTATTTCACTACAAAGAGGCATTACAGTTTTCACGGCGTGGGATGGTAAAGGTATTCAGACTAATTTTACCATAACTTTTACAGTATTTCGGATGAAATGTTCTGATCTGCACCTAGTGAGACGTAAGTAGGGCGTCCACTTTTTAAGCGACGTTAAGTCCGATAACATCGGAAACCAGGCCCAGGCAGGGCGCCTATAGAACAGGCAAGCGGCTCGCTATTTGCCGAAAAACTGTACAGTACCAAGCCGGCGCCTCTCTGTGAGGAAACCTTGTGTAGGCAAGTGTAGCGAATCCAGCGGCCCCAGCAACTCCAGCAAGTCCTCCAGCAAAATGTCGAAACGCGGTATGTCTGATATACTTCGTCATAGCGTTTTATCTAAATGCTGACGGTTCTGATGTGTTGTGTGCAGGTTCGTACTTGTCGCACCGGTCCTCTCTGTTGATTCTGCTTCTGACTTAGCCGATGCTCTCGCTTTCGCTCCTCCAACGATGACGACGAACTTGCATGATAAACAGGCGCAGGTTCCTCTGGCAACAAGTTCCGGATGACCATGGGTCTCCCCACGGGGGCCGTCCTCAACTGCGCGGACAACAGCGGCGCCAAGTCGCTCTACGTTATCGAGGCGTACGGTACCGGCTCCCACCTGAACCGTCTCCCTGACGCTGGTGTCGGCGATATGGTTGTCGCGTCTGTGAAGAAGGGAAAGCCCGAGCTGAGGAAGAAGAGTGAGTGTTGCTTTGTTTCCGAGCATTAAGCTGCAGTGTGCTGGGAAGGGATTCTGGATATCCAAGGGCATGCGTTAGATATCCACGGTCGTCATCTGGATGCGTTAGATTGGTGTGAGGAGTGTTTGTGCTAACAAACGTTTCAGCCATGCCCGCTGTCGTTGTCCGTCAAAGGAAGGCATGGCGCCGGCGAGACGGTGTCTTCCTCTACTTCGAGGTGCGTTGCCTTCATGTCTCGAGCGTCTCCTCTACGTGTTGAAAATGTAATGCCAGGACAACGCCGGTGTCATTGTGAACCCTAAGGGCGAGATGAAGGGCTCGGCTATCACTGGCCCTGTCGCAAAAGAATGCGTGAGTTGACGATTGGTTCTATTGCAATACTGCTCTATTTCTAACTATTCTCCAGGCGGACCTCTGGCCGCGTATCGCCTCCAACGCAGGTACTGTCGTATGAGACCTTCTCACCATCATTACATACGCATGCTTGTAGATTATGGCCATGACGCAACCACGCTTCCCTACTTCGTATGCACTTGTATTTTACCCTTTCCAAGTGGAATATCCGTTGCCAGGTGTCTCAAAGGTATTGAGAAGTGTTCTAAGCCAGGAGTGATGCCTTGGAGTGATCCGTGATCCAGCTTGCGAGAACCCATGATCAAGGCTTTCCCCCTTTCGTTTAATTGTACCGTTGCGAGACATGCTTTCCACTGCACGGTGCCTCTGCGACAAACCCTCCGACAATAATATTTACAACGAGCGAGGCAAAACTATAACACGATGAATTTTATGCAAAAGTATGTTGCTCTCTGTCGGGGAGTCGAACCCCGCTTTCGCGCGGTCAGGAGATATGACAGGCGCGTGTACTAACCGATATACTAACAGAGACATGATGCATGCTCATCGCTAGAAGTATTGAGCTCAGAGCCGTTGAGTTGCCCAGCAACAAGTCCGCAAACACAAACAATGCCAACTGTCCGTCCTTCCAACCGTTCGAATCACCCGGCGGAACTCGTATTCTTTGTCTTTACTATTCTAACCCCACTAAGAACGCCCTTCTTGTTCGGCAAACCTTTAGCATTCGTGGACGCCGATGCGGCTGACTGGGAGCCTGTCTCCAGCCGCTTCACCAACTGTGTCGGCGGAGCGATGGGCAGGGAGGGCAATGGCGGTGCTGCCAGTCGGCTCTTATCCTTGACACCGCCGCCCGGCGGGCGAGAGCGCGAAGCCGCAGCCATTGCCGAGGACGTTGTGGATGTTTGTCGGGCAGCGGCGTCCAGCGCGGCAGTGGCGGCGATCGGCTTCGGAGGAAGCGACGGGTGTGTGGGCAAGGACGAAATACTCGAGGCGGCCGAGGCTAAGGTGGAGCCGCCTGCGCCTGACCCGCTGGCGAGCGCATGGGAGGCGCCTTCTAGCTGGCGCAGCTTCGCTTCCATGCGCGCGATTTTGGCATCCGTCCTGTCGGTGAGACGTCAGATGGGCCGCTACATGGAGAGCGGCAGACAAGAAGATAGATGGCCGGACGTCGTGTGCGCACACACTGCGCCTCCGATGCCTGAAGGGAGGCGGTACTTACGCATCGGAGCGCCCTGTGCCCGCGCTCTTCAACAGGCTCAACGTGGTTGGTTTCCCCGCATCGCTGATTGCTCTACGGTTCTTCATCCCTGCCCCCAGCAGACCGGAGGCTGAGTCGAGGGGCGCTTGGTTCGCATACGTGACGACGAGCTTGCGACCGCGAAGCAGCTTGTTGTTGGCGTGTGTGAACGCCTTGTCGGCATCCTGATGATAGAACAGAAGATAGCGGGTAGTTTAGCGTGCGTCCACGGTCAACGGTTCACGAAGCCACCGCGGTCCCCGGGTTGGACTGCGCATGGTCATGGAGATGTGAGGTGTGCCAGACCATGCCGTCGTGTATGTGTGCGGTGTCGTGCAGAAAGAAACCCGGGGTGAGCGCGCGGACGAGAAATATGAGGCGGGGGACGGACGTACCTCCTTGTTGGAGAACTCTACAAAGGCATAACCCCTCGGCTTTCCCTTCAGCGGCCCGGACTTGTGAAAGAGGTAGTCGAGTTTGGATATTTTGCCGAACTTCGAAAAGGCTTGTAGGAGCGTGTATCTAGGAAAGGGATACTTGATGAGACGGGGCAATAGTGACAGAGCCACAATGCTTACTCGTCGACAGTTGGGTGCAGATTTCCAACGTACAAGCGATCTTTGAGAAGGGGTCGCACCTGCGCAACAGAAGACGAGGACGACGTGGGTGGCACAACGGGTTCAGTTGCAGCAGGGTAAGACAAGTGGTCATCCACGGCGGCCGAGAGAGTATGCAGACTAGGCGGCGTTCTCTCCGGAGAAGCCACAGCCGGTGAGAGATCTTGAGGTGTCGTAGGCATGAGGTTTAGAGAGCGGTGGAAGATGTCGACGATGGACGAGCTGCAACTAACAACACAGTTGGTGACGGCGGGGGCGCGCCGCGAGTCCAGCGCGTCTATCGACCATTTTGGGAATTTAGACGCTTAACTAAGGCGCGGACTGAGAACCGCTTGAATGGCCTGGGTTGATCCACCAACATCCCCGTATTGACTTTGGAATTCACGTCCACAGGCCCAGAACAAATGCTCGGATCAATGACTTTGGCAACCGACGAAGTTTATCGAGATAGCGTTCGGGATAGTTGGAGGCAATCGTCCTTCGCGAACAGAAGGTGACTCGCCCATATATTCATCTCGACGAGTCATCCTGCCAGCGACGCTGACTCGGACGTCCAAGACACAACGTGCACACGTTTGCCTCGAGGAAGGTGTAACGGTCTCATTCCCCTGTTCAAGGCATACGACCCCTAGTCCCGTAAGCATACTGCTCGGGCCGTTGACGTTCATTATCGCAGGTCACTTCCGAGGCCCCAAGGGTGTCTCTCGACGCGCGTGCAGTCCCCTCACGGCATCTGCTCCTTTTAGACTAGCCTTCAGTAAAATATCCATTCAGGTTCAGCCTCCGACGAAACAGTCTATTGTATGCGAAGATTTTTAGGGCGCAGCAACAGTCCCCTCGGACTGACGTTGACCTAGAAAGGATGCTCTGGACCCAATTGCGCGATATAATAGAACTCCTGGGTCGCGATGGCAGATACAAGGTGTCAAAGTACTTCCAGTGATCGCGCAACCCTAAAACGTCAGACGGTGAGATAATGGGGCTAGTTGTTACTTCACCTTTGTATCAGAAAAGGTGTCCACAGGGTCAATTGTAGGGCCTTTGGGCCTCGAGGGGACCAAGTCGGAGCAATGTGCCAATATCGAAGAGGCGGACGGACCATGACGAGAGAGATGCCCTGATAGTCCTCGATATATCTAGTGCAAATGCGCCTCGAGGCGCGTATTCGTGACGGCACGCATCAACACTTTGCTCAGCAGCACGTTCCACAGAAAGAGGGCGCAGTGGTGGACCGCGCCAAACCTCCCTGGTCTGGAGGGATGCTAGCGGTTCGTTGTTTTCGAAGTGCTGGCCACAATTGCCATTTGCGGACTTTGACTCAATTGTGCCACACAAATGGATGATCTCGCCAAGTTAATTTGCAAGCACTTCTCAACCACCACATGTTTGACAGCACTCCGGTTGGTGCTGGGAATCACCAGGATAGGCAAGACGATACAATGCGAAGCCAACTGATATCATCGTATAGAGCTCGATGCAGATTATGAACCCCGACTCCGCTCGCAAGGTATCATCACATCGGACCTCCGATTCGAAGACGGCGGTCGAAGTCCAAGTCGCCATTCTTTGCTACTTTGGGTGCTGGGCAGCGGGCAAGGGTGGCGCATCTCTAGCCTTGCTGCTGCGGGGCTGTTCTCTTGTTCCTTGCGTCAGGCCGCTTCTCTTTGATAACTTATCCTAGTCTATCCGACGCCTCACAGAGCTGCCATTTCTCATTGCACCTGGCTGCACACGTGCCGAGTGTCGTAACACACTCCGACGCGTTGGGTCCCCTTGCCATCCGGATCGCGCACCCCGTCGGCGAGAAGGTCTGTCCAGACGGCGACCTCGAACGGTTTCGTCCAACGTGTCCCGACCGCCCGGGCCGGCGTCCGATGCGCCTCCTTCCAAACATGATCATGGACATCTTCACCAACGTGGTGCACGTCCTTCGCCTGCGTGCCTTTGTGACGTGAGGCCCACTCCGACTTCTTCTGAGGTTCGTGTTCTGACCGTGCTCAATGCGTGGTCAGTCGATCACTGATCCTCGGATCCGTCATCGTCGGGACGACGCCATTGTGGATCCCCCTTCGGCCCCCCGAATAAACACGATGACCTTCTATGCACACGCAACCCGTCGTAGCCCGCCGCAGCCACGGTCACCTGCGAGGAGTGTTAGGAAGCTTTACTGCTCGGCAGGTGCCTTTAGACAGGAGCGCCGGGAACGTCGACATGGTCGCCCGACGCTTAAGCAGGCCGGAAACACATGGTTATTTTCCGGCGAGTCACAGAGCGGTCGTCCTGTGGGAGAGCACGCAAGGGGTGCTTGGACAAAACTGGCTGACGGACATCCATTCCTCTCGCGCGGACTCGCTGTGTGGTCCCGGGGGGACGCATCGTTCACAGCAAGCAGTACAATCAAGCTCAAGGAAGTCGTCGAAGCCTTTGGGCGCTGTCCGAGACGATCGGCAGAATGGGCAGAAGCTACAATGCGGAGCTGCTGGATAGAACACAGATACAAGTACACAGAGGCAATGCGACAGGAGTTTGTACGGAAGCGGAAGCTTGGGTGACAGACACCCAGAGATACAGGCAGATGGAGACAGCAACACGGAAAGAAGACGAGACGAAGGGTGAGCATAGGATGGAGGTGCAGAGATAAAGTAGAGCACAGAGACGACAAAGCTACAGGATATGAGGTTTTCGCACTTAGCTGAGACGAAGAGGCCTTGGATGAGCACGCAACAAACGGAAGATGGAAACCATAGATGAGAGAGAAAACGTGAGGTTTGAGGACGACGAGGCACCTAGCAACCAGCCGACGGACAGCGAGCATTGACCAAGCCTCATAGAAATAGAGCGCGAGTCGACCGCCTCTGCGGCTGTGCTGCCGACTCCGCCTTCTTGGCGGCGGCCCGTGCGCTCGCCGCCGTCTTCGTCTTCGTCTTCTTGGGGGGCAGCTGCCCTTCCGCGCGCAGCTCGTTCTGCCGTTCCTCGCAGTTGTCCGAGCCCTGGTGGCGCAGGACGGCGTCATCGCGCGAGAGGTCCTTGAAGCAGAGGGGACACATCTTGGCCGGGCGGTCGAACGGGTACCACTCGCACGAACACTTCTCGTGCCGCAGTACGTCGCTCTCGCGCGTGAAGATTCGGTCGCACCACACGCATGTCGGCGGCGGGCCCTCCAGCTTCTTCGGCGCAGACTTCTTCTTGCCGGTCGCACGTCCGAACGATGACCGCTTTCTCTTCGGTGCTTTCTTCTTCGCGGACGCGAGCTTCGGGCTCACCGCCTTGCGTTGCACCGGCGAGGTCTTGACCGACGAGGCCTGCGACGCAGCCCGAGGGGAGCACGGGCGGCTCCGGGTGCGCTTCGCCGGACGGTACTCGTCGTATTCGTCGTCGTCAAGCTCGAGTTCGTGCGGGTCGGCCTCGTATTCGCTGCCGCTGTCATCGGACTCGAGGATCTCGTGGTGGTCGTGGTCGTGGTCGCTATCGCTCCGACAGCATGCTGCATGTGTGACCCGCGGAAGGATCAGTTGTGCAGCATGAGTACGCGTCGCCTTCGGAGCAAGTCTCGCAGATGTTCTTGAGGCAGTCGACGAAGTGCTAGAGGTGCTAGAGCTGCGAGACCGCCCAGAGCGCGCAGGGAGGGGACACACAACACGCTTCGAAGGAGGGAGCACAGGCATGATCGCCTTGGGAACGGTCTTGCGGGCGCGAGTAGATGGAGAAGGTGCTACCTTCGGAGAGGTGGCAACACGCGAGGCACGGCGCGGTCGAGTCTTTGCTGGAACGGCCGCATCTGCGGGTGGGCCCTGCTTGGCCTTCGGAGAGCGCTTACGCTTGCTGGGGGCGTCGACCAGGGACGGAGGTACAGAGTGCACAGGCGACATATCTTGAAGGGTGTCTTCCAAGCAGGACTCCGAGATGGTAGGAAGCTGCGGGCTACTCCACGCGGAAAGAGGGGAGGACAACACACACGGGGCGATGGTGAGGGGCGTAGAGAACACACTGCCGAACGAGACGGAAGGGCTCGAGAAATCGAAAGAGAGAGTCGAAAACGTGGGGCTTGGAGGCGCATGCAGGGTGCCGTCAAGGCAAAGACGAGACATGGAGCTCGACACTGCAGTAGACAGGAAGGGCTGACAGACAGCTCGTCAATGCAAACGCCGTCTCGAATGGAAGGAAGGAAGACGTACCGAGCCTCCGAGTATGAGAGAATCCGTGGAGAGCGAGTCAAAGAGATTCGAGCAGCTGACCGCGTACGCGCTGTCTGGTTCGTCGGCGCCGTCCAGGCTCCTCGTGGGCAGGAGGACGTCGCGTCCAGGCTGGTAGACCGCCAGATGCTCCTGATATTTGTCGGCGGGGTCGTCGAAGTTGTTGACGAACTCATCGAACTCGTCACAAGCTGCGCCGGAGTCCCCGCCGGTGTGGCCGTCCATTTCATTGGGGTCCAGGACGCGCACTACACCCGGAGCGTCCAACAAAACAGCAAGCTCCTCCAGAACTTGGTGGAGAGCGACAAGCGCGGAGTCCATGTCGTCCGCCCAAACAGCCAACGCAGCGTCTTCCCTCTGGGTCGGAGGTCAGAAGTGTGCGTAGGATAAGGTAGCAAAAACGAACGAAGTGTACTCACAACGAATGCGGCCTTGTGGTACTGAATAACATTGACCACGTCAGACATGTTCTGGACAATGAAGAGGTTGCTGCGGGTATGAAGGATTGCAGCTCCCTGCGGGGACGGTCTGCCAGGGGGAGAGCGGTCAGGTGGCTGCAACTTGAGCACGACACGAGATTGCCTACACTGCAGCGATAATAGACGCGGCTAGAGGCGTTTGCAGCTTGATGACTGATGCCGGTATGAAGGCAGCAAGGTTTGTGGAAAAGAGGTCGCGGGTACCAGAGCTGCGAACCTCGTGGAAGGAGTGGGGACCGGCGCGGATGTAGATGGTGTGGTCGCCATCACTGAGACGTGATAGCTGCCTGAAGACAGCGGGAAGATTGTACTTAGACAAGTCCATGTCCATGTCGAGAGGGGGGGGAGGGCAGAAAGCGGTGGATTGAGGGAGCGCGAAGAAAAGGACGCGTTTAAATCATCTCTGTGTCCACCGCGCCCATGAGACGCCGGGAGGAAGCCTTGAGGTGACCACGCTCCCGAGACCGACTTGGGATCTGTCGAGGTCTAGCGGTGCAGGGCATCGGTCCGGGAAATGGTGCGGAAGATGAGATCGGTTGATCTTGGGACGCAGACAAATAGGACAGAGCGCCACGGAAGCAACAAGGCGTCCTGGATGAGGGGATGTCGGATGTTGAATTGTGACTCGAGATATGCTAAGCAACGGCGTGCTCACCAGGGCAGACCGGTATGGAAGGAGGACGTGTGATGTGCTCCTCGGATACGACATGCAATGGTGTGGGGGCGTGGCATCAGAATAAAGGGTGAGAAAGGTGCCTGGTGCTCTGTGCTCGTATCGGACTTTGCTTTGGGCATGGTCACGGCGGGGCTGGCTGCCTTGGCCATGGTTGAGTGTCCCGGGGCGACGGACTGCACCCGTCGCGCCGCATGATCGAAACTGCTGATCAGAGCAAGATCAATGGGATGACGAAGGGGTACAGATCAGAAGGAGAGAGGGAGAGAGAGGCGAGGGTGAGGCGGAGGGTTCCAGAGCAATCCCCGTTCCAAGTCGGAGGCGCAACGCGAATTCGAACAACGCCTCCGTCGCCGGCGTCTGCTCTCCGGGGCGTGGGAGATGCGCGGGAGCATACATGTAGCGTCTAGATCAAGGGTCCTTTTCACCGATCCCTCGTCGTCCCCTCTCCAAATGTTTATCTGCCGATTCCCCCTCAACTCCCCCGACCACACTGACACTCAGTGCGCGTGCAACGCCGTGCCTGCATCGAGGCCGCGACACCTCCAATATTACTGTCTATCAATGAGGCTGACTATACTCAGTTACCGCAATGGCCGTGCCTCCTCGGAAAGTCCATTTCCCTGCGGCCGGTGCATCATCATTGTGACGCCCGTGCCATGACTATGCGTCAATGTGGATGGGAAAACACGTGGCTATCAATCCGCCGAGGCGAGATTTTGCCGCCTTCAAGGATCGAATTTCGGACCTTGCTACGACACGATCTTCTTCTGGGTCCTCCCCCCTTTGGAAGAGTAGGCATTCAGATCGCTCTGGATTGTCACCCTCTGCTTCCGTACCGCGCCTTACCATATAGAATACAGTTATTCTAGTCAATGTCAGACTATGCCAGGTGCAATATCACAACACGAGGAAAAGCTCGCGATCCTCGCCACCTGGGCCCATTCACACGCGGACCCACAGACCCACACAAAACAATCAATTACCTAATCCAGGATGATGTGTCATCCGGGGGTCTCCAGCCGGCCGCCGTCCATCGACATGCCGGACTCGTCCCCTCCTCCTACTTCCGCATCGCCCCGTCGTCTCGTCCATCACTCCTGCCGAGCATAGGTGTTTTCGTATACTCGCTTTATGCTAGACAGTGTCATCGTCCATCAACCTGGGGGCGGTGCACGCAGCCCCGTCTCCGCTCCTCGTGCCTTCAACGTTTGAACACCGAGCGCGCTCATCCGGCGGACTTGCTCAATTTTCTATCCCATCATTTTCGTCGCCTACCTTACATTCCGATAATGACTGTCGGCGTGACCGACAACTCCCCCGTGCAGCGCCTTTTCCAGAACGACACAGCGGTACCGCCTCGTCTGTGCATGTCTGCCGGTCAATCGCCTCAGAACGCCCAACTTGGCGAGTGACTTCCCTACACATTCCCGATGCTCCCTTTCACCCTGTGCCACTCATCAATCCAGCGCGGCTCCGTTATTTCGTCCCCGCCGGGGAGCCCGGTGCTCGGAGGACCCATGTGTGGGTGTCGTAGTCTTTTGAACAGACTAGAACGAGCTGCACATCGCTGCTTCTAATTGTCTGGATCTGTTGCTATGGGCTTGGTGTTTGTACTCCCAGCGGGGGCTTCATATCCCAACCCTTCATCCGAATGATGTTTCAGCCGGCGCTGACAGTCTGTTCACAGGCATTGAAGGGTGCAATCTCGTCTTGCCACCCTCCAGAATGCGAGAATCGACTAGGCTTTATAGGATAATCTTTGTATTAGATATCAATTTGGGGCACATGAAAAGCATCACTATTGAACTCTCTTTTTCGTTCATTTCGTTCCACCACCATTCGTCCCTCCAGAGCCCAAGACGACGCATCTTGTCGCGGTCTCTAGTGGAAAATCAGTCCTGGCACTTCCGACAGATTGTTCAGCGTCTCACCTCGTTGTCTCTTCCAGGGTCAAGTCCTGCGGCACCATTCAGCAGGACGCTCATCTCCCATTCGAGATCAAAGCACTGCCCCCCCTCAGGTCAACTTGAAGCTGGGCGGCGCACTCTGGTGGATCACCGAGAGCGCACAGCCTATGTGCCTCGCACCCCCTCACCCCCCCAAGCGCAGAAAAAGTCTCGTCACTCCCGCGCGGATCCCTCCCACGACAGCGGCACGTTGTTCTCAACCATCTTCGGGCGCAGTGCCCCGCGCCAATCCGCGCCCAAACTCATCGTCCGCTCGCATGACCCCACGGCGCTGGGAGCGGCTGAGGGGGCGCTGCTTCGCCTGGAATGGACTTCAGAGATGCCCGCCACTGCCGTTGTGGATGGAGGGTTGTGGGCCTGCGAGCGGACAGTGAGCCGTCGCGCCCCCATCCGTTTGGGATGGAGTGCGTTGATACTGAGCCGTGTCGCGGCGCCCCGCCCCCGAAGAACAATCAGCGGGTGTCAACGTGATGCCCACGGCAGGGGGGCGGTCCTTTGGGGTTCGACGGGTCCAATCTTGGAGCAGGGTCGCTGGGGATGGTTTGGAATGGAGTGTTCGATTTGGAACGCGAGCGACGACGCGCTTTCGCTTATTTGCCGCTAATATATGGAAATGCGCGGTTTCACAAGGAGAGTTTGTGGAGGAATGCTCATCCGCAAACCTGCAGCCAGCCTCTTTCTCTATATTTGACTAATTTTATTATTGCACACTAACTTGAAGCTCAGTGTAAGTACCATGCCGTCACCGATATTAGGTACGCAATGTCCATGGTGAGAACCCTCCCACGCTGAGAGAACATGCATGAAGCTGGAGCTCCACTTTTCCCTTCATTTGCGAATAGGTTCCTCGGGGGCTGTCAGCGAGCACTTGACTGCCGTGATTCTGACGAGCGCAGTCTCTTCTCCCTCGATGAACAAACATGTCGTCCGATATGTTTAAGGTATATATGCTCATATCATTCTGACTTGACCATTCCGGTGTACCTTGTAGTTGTGCCACCCACTAAGCACAAAGCAGACTTGCTGCGACTGGCGTTGGCTATGCAGCGGAGCCTCGCCGGCAAACGAACCACCGTGCGAAGGAACTCCGACTCCGAGGACAGATCGTAGAGGTTTCTTCAAGCCTGCTCACGCCACCAATCTGTTCCGACCACTTCGGGAATTCTTGGACTTCTAAACCCTCAGGAACTGCCTTTAGAAGCACCGGCCATATGACCCGCTGTACCTACATAAGGACTGACATCAGCGCCGCTGGCAGCGCGTGGTGGTTGTCTCCACATACCGTGCGTTTTCCTACATACCGTTTTCCTGTGCGGCTCGTCTGCCCGAGAATCGTGGTCGAACTCAGCGCACCGGTCACTGCCGAGGCCGCGTTGTCTGAACTTGCTGATCATGAAGCGTATTGTTTGCGACTACCAGCGCACACACACGCGCACCCTTCGTGCATGAAGGCGTATGGCCCATGTCTTTGGAATACTGTAGCACGGGCCGTGACATACTGTCCTTGACCTACTGCGAAAAGAGATGGGGCGGCACAATAAACGTCCCTTTAACCCCAAATGTAAGAATTGTCCCGACACGCGCAGGCTCAAAGGCTGGACACTCAAAGTGAGTTATAATATCACATTAAGCAAAGTTCTAGAAGGATATCAGCGGCCGGGGCTCGTATCAGAGAGATTAACGATACGATAAGTATGGGGGCGAACAGTGGCCGTCTGCGCTTGACAGACAAATCCCCACGGCTATTGTTCGACGACCTGGCCTCTGAGAGGCCCCGCGAAGGTGAAATTAATGTTGCACATTGGATATGTGCGGGGGATAGCCAGTGGAATGGTGACAGTCAATCAACCAGAGCTTTATTTCTCGGAAATGTATGACCTGCAACGCCTCACGAGACGGATGTGAACGCCGACAGCCAGCGGCCCAACATCGCCCCGCATATTGGCGCACGATGGGGCGGGTCCTCGAGGCAGTAGATGTAATGTGATATACGGCGAGGCAATCTTTCTCTCGGGCCTCTCCGGCGTCAACACCAGCAAGCAAATCGGATTTGGACCAAGAGTTACATCCACAAACTCTGCGTCCCCATGGTCGCCCCGACCATCCACCAACGGCGTTGGGGTCAAAGCTCCGCCGGCGGAGGCTAGACCACTCACGAGTTTGCTCCAGAACAAGCAGAGCGATACACACGATAGGGTGCTCGGACACGTCTACCATATGTATGGCACTGCGCCCAGCAAAGAAACTGCGAAAAGACCGAACCTTGCTACCCTCCGAGGACAACGTTTTGAGTGCATCGAGAAGCGTAAGTGTCCCCCTGAGACCTCGAGACACGAGCCTGGGAGAAGGTTCTCGTTGGCTCCAACTTTTACGACTTCCAGAGACCAGAAGGCCTTGAAGGTTTGCGGCGCATGCTATTGCCATATGTTATCATTCCTGACAAGGACGCCACGTTCAGGGTCACGACCAAAACCTTCCGAACGTAACGTTTTGAACATACCTCAAAGAGAAGGGTTTGAATCCGACTCGGGTATGGTTCTTCACAGTCAGACTTGGCAGTTTCACATACCAGGTTTACGTGAATGCGGCTCGAGGTTGTTACGTGCGTGCCGCCTTTTCAGCAGTACAGCATGCCGTGAATGGACCGTGGCGGTACTGCTCTGTAAAATTTAAGGCCGAGAGGCAACGGACGGAGTGTGCAGGAACCAGAGGGAGCAAGAGCTAGCTATGTCGTAGTGGACCGGTGGTGGTTGCTGTAGAACTTGAACAAGCGGGCCACTGGCTGCTTGGCGCTTGACGGCGGGGGCGCACCGGCAGTGCACCAGCTTGCCTCAGCCTGCCTTGCCGCCTCTTGCCTCGCTGCATTCGGTCATGATAGCCTTCGCCCACACTCTTAAACTCGACTCTCGATTCCTAGTATGCCCTGTATGCGTGCGTTGCCATCCGGCAATCCGTCTACGCGTCCTTCACGAACGTCGCCACCCAAATATCCATCGTCGCCACCTTCTCATCCTTTGCCTTCAGCGACTCCACCGCCGCCTGCACAGAATCCCGCGCGGCGATGATCACGGCCTTCTCCCTCTCGTCCTTGACATGCTCGTCTATCTCCTTTGCGAAACCCGCCGACAGCACCCATCCAACCTCCCACCGCCCGTCCAGCATCCCCTCCGGGGGCCTCATCACAGTCTCGCTCTCGACCTTCAACCCCGCGGCGATGGCGGCATTCTTCAGCAGCGCGGGGGAGAAAACCGTGCGGAGGTTGCTTGTAGACTTCGTACTGTCCTTGCGCACCTCGAGCGCGGCCTGTGCGAACGTCGCGAGGACATGCGCCGCTGCGCGCGGGTCCCCCGCGGAGAGCGCGTACTCGGACACGCACACACGGTCGACGCGCTCCAGAAGCCCGCCGAGGATATCAGACCACACCTGTGGAGAAGCGAAGTACCAGGAGCACTGTGCCAGGACAGCAGTCGTGTAGCGTTCGGTCGTCTGCGCGAGGAAGGCGACGGGGTCCGCCTGGACGAAGGTGATGCGCGGCCCGACGGGCGAGGCTTTGAGGTAGGCTTGGGCTTGCCCGAGCGTGTATGGTGAGCCTATTCATTGTTTTGCGCATAAGTCACGGGTGGTTGAATGTGGGCAGGGTGTGATTCTGAAGTGCGAAGACGGTGGATGGTTCTTACCGTAGTCGAGGCTCGCGGGATCGAGCGCGGTCACGGATCCTCCGTCTCCGACCGCGGTCGCGAGCACGACTGTGCAATCACCCTGTCCGCATCCGATTTCAAGCACCTTCTCTCCGGGCTTGATGCCCCATGTCTTGATGAGCGACGCGCGCTGCTCGATCTGGGGGAGAACAACTTTGAAGTGGTCCGGCCCGTCATGGGGATATATCCTCGCGATCGCGTCGAAATCGTCGAGGTTAGAGAGTGCAGTTGCGCCAGTAGAAGGAGGAGGAGCGGACATCGTGCAATGTTGAGACGGACATCACACAATCCTTGACTCTGATATGCCGGCCAGAATGACTCCGTCGTGGCTTTGCATTCCTGCCGGAAGCGTGCACGGGGTGCATATCAGCGTAATATGTCCTGGATTACGGTAAAGGTTGCTGTGAAAATAATCTGAATACCTTTATAATCCTTTGTCGTGAAAACTGTAAAGCCCTTTGTAGATCGACCGTAAAGAATGGCGCGCACTGTGATAGGACTGTATTTCACTACAAAGAGGCATTACAGTTTTCTCGGCGTGGGATGGTAAAGGTATTCAGGCTAATTTTACCATAACCTTTACAGTATTTTTCATGAAATATTCTGATCTGCACCTAGTGGTGTGGTCTTTCCAACGTTAACTCTCATTGACTCTGGTCCAGTCGCTGACAGTTCCGTGAGAGCGGGATATGACAGTGGTGCTACATCTGGACTTTCGGGTCCCTGTGACCAGCTCATCTTGCGAACCGTCCGTGAGGTGAGGTCTTCGAGACTTGAATGCGCATGCAGCAAGACAGTGGATATCCTTAAATCCTCTAAACCATGCATGCGCACTACAAAGTGTACGATATGTTGGTGATCCGAAACAGTTCTCTATTGCTTCTTCACATGCTTAATCAGCTCTCGGGCTTCGGGAGAATCGTGATCCTCGAAGAGCTCGTAAAACCCGGATAGCGTGAGGAACGCATGGTCCTCCCATACGAACCCAGGGAATACCACCTCGGTGATGAGGCAGCCGTAGCACTCATTTCCGTCCTTCTGAGACGATGCGGCCTCACGATCTTCTGGCAGAAGGCGAGACATCTTCCAGACGCCAGTGGGCACGAGGAGCTGGAGGACCTCGTCTGCATGAATGTTCGGGCCCATGACCTGAGGAACCTTGAGCTCCTACTACGAAGGCGTTAGCCTTCAGGGTAGCGACGCAGCTTCCGTTCGACTTTTGGTGGAGTTCCCGGGGTGATGAGCGTGTACTCAGCACGGCCTTGATGGAGGACGTGCATGGTCTACGCAACATTACATCAGTCTGGAAAAAGATTGCTGGGGCGTGGACTCACTGCGGACTTGTTCATGTGGAACACGCCACTTGGCTCGTCTGGCGTCAGCAAGTAGTAGATACTTGTAGCCAGAGGCCGCATCGCTTTGCCAACTATGAATTTCAGTCAATAAGCCAGCCACCGTCACTGTAACGGGCTGCCTCTGACCTGCCCAAGGCGATGGAACTTGCTCTTCTTGGCGGTCTGTCTCTGCGAAGAACCCTGAGTAGCGGGGATGAGAACCGCCGTGGTGTTCTGTCGAATCTCTCGACGCACCTCCCTCTGTGTGTTGTATCATCTTCAGTTGCTTGATGAGCACTGGGTTTGGGATGGTGTAGGACACGTAGTCTGGCGATGTCGTCATCCTGGTGTGAGGTAGCAAAGTAAGAGGGAACACAAGAAATACTCTGGCGAACAACGGCTTTTAGTCAGTCCCTTGTGATAGTGGCGGCGTGTTGCAATCCGAGTTGCGGCGAGACTTAATGCAAATGAGTCAACCGATATGATATCATCTGGGTGCGGATCATGCTTAACGCACACAATGAAGCAACGGTGTGTCCGGCTTCCTACCATCTCAGTGTGACGATCGGAGAGCGTGGCCTATTAAGCTTGCTCTTGTATGCTACTCGCTTCCCGCCGTTGAAGGAAAAGAGGATCTACTTGCGCGCTCTGCCCGACTGCGAACCCCATGCCATCAACGAATCATTTGTAAAGTAAGAGGATAAGGAGACTCGGAGCCGATACAGCCAAAGTATTATAGTCTGAACCAACGACAAGTTAGAAGACGCTATCTCCATAGGTAGACGCCAACAGGGGAATTGTCACAAAGTCACTTCTAAGGGGGCGTCGTCAAAATACCGACAGCGGTACGCACGAGGACGCGATCTCCATCGAATGCAAGCTTCTTGATCGCTTCGTCGATGTCGAAGAGTCGGATTTCGTCAAAGCCTTCTGCTAGTTG
The DNA here is from genome assembly GCA_022814645.1 of Ganoderma meredithae. Lineage (NCBI taxonomy): Eukaryota > Fungi > Basidiomycota > Agaricomycetes > Polyporales > Polyporaceae > Ganoderma > Ganoderma meredithae. The sequence continues at coordinate 69,331 of JAKLMY010000142.1, forward strand.
ATGGCTTCCGGGCTGATGCGTGCTGCTTGAAGTTTGGTCCTCCTCATACGGGACATCAACAGCGCCGATGTACCAGAAGATGAGCTTGAGCATCCCGACGCCGCAAGGACGCAGCGTGATCATGAACGGCTCTGAGCTATTACTGGCGATGCGGGCCGAATGCGACTGATAGTCCATCCCGGCTAGCTCAGCTGGGAGAGGCGCACAGGTTGGCAGGTGGGGAACAGAGTAGAGGCGACACAGGTATCCTGTCTCCTCGAACACCTCACGAACCGCGGTTGTTGCGAGATCTTCGCCTTCGTCCTTCCGGCCTTTGGAGAGAAGCCATGCATCTCGGGGCGCATGGTGGGCGAGGAGGACGCGCTTCGGGGCACCGGAGGCATCGAACTGGAAGGCGATTGCGCCTGCGGCAAGGACGAACTCGCGAGAGGTGAGTTGTTTCTCTACACGCCTATCTGGTAACCAAAACAAAATGCAAATGAGCAAATCCCGGTGGTATGCGCAAGGTTGATAAAGCTCACACTTCAACTTGTTCTTGACCACGACGTAGATCGCTGGCAGTGCGGCGATCGCGACGGCTGCCACACCGAGCACGGTGTATGCGCGTCGGTCTCCTGGTTTCGCAGATCGTGAGGCATTCTGTAAGTCAACCTTCTACGAAGAGGTATACAACGTACCATAAAGGCTGCTCATGGGATATTGTGCCAGCGGTCCAGCCATAGAAGCGCAGTGGTGGCGGATTGAGGGAGAGTTGGGTTGATGCGAGTGACAACTTGTTTTAGGAAGCCATTCAACATCTTTTTATTTGAGGGCTGTACAGGTGGAATGGCTCAGAACCGCATACATTTTGGTGTGGTTGCCGGCGTTGACAGTTGACTCGACGCTGTGAAAATGCGGTTTCAGAGACAGCTCAGGACACGTCTGAGCTGAGCCGCACTGCCCAGCCGTGTCGCCTAGGCACAATCGACGCCGAGAGTATTCGGTCATGTGATATTGGCACGTCGCGTCTACAGCACAGACGCCGGAGACGGCGGCGAACTGCGGGTTCAAACAAAGTGCTGCGAACCATCTGGGTTTTACTCCTCATCACTATACCCTTGCTTGAATTCTTCTTCTGTGTGCTTTGCAACTGGTAGAGACAGCCTCCGAACAAGTTACTAACTTGGCTGCTCTGAACGTCAAATATCACAAGTCGGCCGCTGGCCTGAATCCAACCAGCCAGGTTCCCGCCCCGCTATATTTCAAACGTTGCGGTCTCCCTCCTCACCACTCGTGCGTCAAACATGGTCAAAGCTGGCTGCTATGCGGTTGCTAGGGGGAGGGTCCCAGGAATCTACATGGAATGGTTAGCCGGTATTGTCTCCAGTTGGTTGCGTAGACACGCTAACATGCCCTCCAGGAGTGACTGCGAAGCGCAAGTCATCAACTTCAAGGGGGCAAAGTATAAGAAATTCTTTCACGCTGCAGATGCCGAGCTATGGGTGCACCAGAACGCGGTCGGGGCGTACGCGGCAAAGACGTCTCCAGTCGCTGCCTCGCGTGCAGCACCGCAAGCCGATGTGAGCTCGCCTGAAGCGCGTGAATCGTCCTCCCCACAAGCCCCTAGTGCGAAACCGGCATCGTCTTCTGCCAAGACGAGAACGGCATCTTCGAGTTTTCGGGACGGAGAACGCGCTCGTTCGGAAGAACGTCGAGTCATACCGCAGCATTCTACACCGTCATCCACTGGCAGCAGAGAAGGCGTCATAAACACCATGTCCTCTAACACGTTAATCGTGTTTACAGATGGGTCTTGTATAGGGAATGGGAAAGTAGGGCCCGTAGCTGGAATTGGCGTTTGGTGGGGGAAGGACGATCCAAGGCACGTAATCCCGATTATCTCGTCAGTACATTCCTTAGGTCATGGTCCAAGCAGGAATATCTCACAACGCTGTCCTGGCCATCAAACGAACAACCGCGCAGAGCTCATCGTGAATGGTTCATCGTATTGCACACTTGGATCTGCTCATGGATCACATTGTAGGCGATCATCCGCGTGCTGGAGACGGCACCTAAGGATCGCCCCCTGCTCATCAAAAGCGATTCGGAATACAGCATCAAAAGTATGTGCGCCATCTGCGGCCACATTAGGTGATGCTCATGGTGTTCTCACAGGTATGACTCAGTGGATATGCACTTGGAAAACGAGGGGCTGGAGAACATCAACTGGGTCAGCCGTTCAGAATCTACCCGTCATCAAATATCTCGACGTTCTTCTCGAAGAACGACGTCGAGTGCTCAAGCAATCCGTGGGTCCTTACCGCTCAGTACTGAGCTCTGCCGTTAACACCGTGGTCGCTGGCTTGCCCCCCAGGTTCAATTTGAGAAAGTCCCTGCGCATAGTGGCCTTGAAGGCAATGAAGGCGCTGACGTACTGGCGAAGGCAGGTGCGACTTTGCCACCAGTTCCAGATCCGGACTGGGAAGCTCTCGCCCAGAAGGTTTACGATCGGATCGACGCCGTCTCGTCCATTCAGGCTTCTACCGCTAGGAGACCAGGCAGCGTCCCCCGAACTCTTCCTAGTCCCCAGAAGACGCAAGTACAACGTGTGCCCTCGCAACCTGCCGCGACTCTGTCTCAAGCTCTTGCAAAGCCGAGTCCGCCACCAGCGACACCCAAGGAGAAGCCACCTCCATCGTCGACCCTACATAGCAGCCGTGCGTCGTCCACAACACCGCGACAGTCGTCAGCGTGGCAGGCACCCAGGTCTACGTCTTCAGCTTTAACCTCAACCTCAACTTCAACGCCCACTTCCACTGTCACTTCCACTTCTGAACGTATACCACGCATTCCGCTTTCTTTGAACGACGTGGCGGTGCATGGTAGTCTTGATGTCAAGATTTCACAAGAAGAGAAGGAGGTTCGTTGTTTACTCTTGTGTCGAAAGTACGCACATTGATATTTTCTTATATGGGCAGGCGTTTGCAGCTTGTTGGTTGGACGATGACGATTTCTTGCGAGAGGCACAAGAAGCAGGCTTGTGAGTGACGTGGAGGCATGCGAGCGGGAGATTCGGTCCGACAGCGCACTTGACCTGCTGCTCCGGAGGCTACCGGAGGCACCAGAGTCTCTACGTGCTGAAAACAGCCTCGGGAGAAGCCATCCAGGCTACCCAAGAAGAATTCATCAACAGCCGCCAGTGGGGGTGTAGTTGCGGGCAACACACAAACGGGTGGCTTTCGCCCCGGATGCGGTATCGTCTAAAATGTACGTGGCGGTCAGCAAGGGCATCATGCGGTACTAGCTGACCGTATTCACAGGGACTGCGGAGGTCACTGGCGACACCATGATGCTCGATTCCGAAGCTATTCTAACACGGCGCCAGAGGCTGTTCGATGGACTTGGAATCGAATTTCTCCCCGAAACGTACCAAGACGGAGGCGTCTCGAAGTCGTTTAACGGAGGATATACGGACGCCGTTCGTGCGGTCGCGCGGGTCCTCCAGAAGCCTGGCCGCGATGGCCTGCCCCCTGTCCCCAACTTAGTCGAAGAGTTTGGCCACCGAACGGTGCGCTTCCTCTCCGGAGGCGCGGATGCTGCCCACCAAGCGCTCAGCGATACATTGTTCACCCCGATGGAGGAGTCGCCGCTCGGAGACAAGACTTGGGATGATATGCAAGAGGAATTGGCCGAAGAAGGGGATGCTTTGTCGGCGCAGTATACGAGTCTTCCAAAGTGTGCCAACGACCTCGGCTTTACGCGCGTGGCGGAGCGGACTGGCTTGCCTGACCTGGAGCGCTTCCAGGGGTACAGCTCTCGACGGGACTATTGTATGGATGTTGATGATATGGGTTTCCGAGATGACAACGACGAAGAGGAGGAAGACGACGGGTGGTAAGAAGTTATATTAAGCAGCGCCTGAATGTACTTGTATGAAGTTGCTGAATGCCGTAACGGAGGACCCTGTATATTAGACTTGCACCAGTCAAAGTCAGCTGAAGTGATTCCACCTTTGTTCGAAGATCAACTCATTCGCCTTCGTTTCGCCCACCAAGAAAAGGTGTTATTATATCCCGACGAAGCAGCACGAGACTGTGGCAGGCGTTTAATCTTGTAGGCAAGCCTCTTCATCTGCGACCGCCGTCATCTACCTTACTCCGAGGAGTTCAGTCGACTGGATGAACATCCCACGCGGACCGCATGAAAATCTCGGACCGCCACCGAGATGCTGACAACTATGATTTCTGTCAGCCAAGACGTATACGTAGGATGTGCGGAGAGCATCCCGAACTTTGAGGTATATACAGGGCCAGGTGACGGACGGCGAATGAGTGTCGATCGCTAGGCCCCTCTCCACATCGCACTTCTACACTTCAGAGATACTCGCAGCAGCACCGAAAATGCTCACCTCGGTATGCCGAGGGGCCATCCTCCTCCTAGGACTTGCCGAGGTCGCTTCCGCGACGAGCATCGACCGCCACGGGATCGTCTCGCGCTACAACCCCTCCCGCAACGCGTCGAGCAATAGCACGCCCATGCAAGTCGGAAACGGCCACTTCGCGTTCGGCGCTGACGTCACCGGGCTGCAGTCCTTCCTCCCGTTCGCCATCATGTCCGACTGGGGCTGGAAGAATGACTCCCTGCCCGACGGCACGACCGAGGCGGAGCTCGAGGCGTTCCGCGGTGAGACGTGGGACAACGTGACGTATCTATTCGGGGGCCCGGAGCCGCTACTGGACTGGCTCACCGGGAACCCGGGGCGCGTAAACCTGGGGCGGGTCGGGCTCCTGTTCGTCGACGAGGCGGGCAATGCGATGGACGTCGCGGAAGCGGATTTAGAGGAGACGAAACAGACGCTGGATGTGTGGACGGGGACGATGACGAGCAGCTTCCAGTGGCTGGGCGAGAACGTCGACGTCCGGACGGTCGCGGCGCAGAGCAGCGACGCGGTCGCCGTGACGATCGAGTCTGCGCTGGTCAAGCAGGGTCGCCTGGGCGTGTTCCTCGACTTTCCGTGGAACGA